>OU015496.1:24894911-25067411 GCA_907164885.2 Dolomedes plantarius | reverse complement strand
AAAGTCTCTGATTTAATAATCAACTAGTTTTTTAGCATCTTTATATTTCATTATCTGTACTTGTTTCTATCAAAAGGCAGTTATCTTAAATGCCTTAGTAATCGGTCGTAATACCCTTGTTCTCTCTAATTGGGACACACTCTTCAGAATTGACTTGCAGGGAAGAATAAGTTGAGTAGTGTACGGTCCTACATTCTGCAGGGGTTTTGTTTAACCGTTGATTTAATCTTAATTTAGAACGATTTACCAGGAGACAAAATGGATATTTATTTCAGCTTGACGTTGGTACTCTGGCTGCTTGCTCACTCAAGTCGTCTGCTATATTTTTGCTAATCAAACCCGTGCTTGATTACGTATGATGGACCGCCTGAAGTCAATTCCCAGCTTTATGTATGCCTAATCTGACGTCTGATAATACGAAATGTTCAGAAGTTGAGCTGAATATTAAGACCCAGCTTCGTTAGAGACCTTGCAAAGTCTTTAAACTAACACCATAATCTACGAGGTAATTCTCCAACAAAACAAAATTGTTTATATCTAAAATAAATTTCATATATTAGAAATGTGACTTTTAAAACTATTGATTAGGAAATTCTACGAGGAAGCATTGGTAAATGAGGCATACGGATCCTGCAAAAGTTATCCTGTTGTAAAGATGATTCAGAATTTAGTAGGATAGATATGATCAACTTTGTACCACTTCATCGCTGCTAAAATTTACAATCTATTATCTAACACAATGGTTCTCAACCGGTGGTACACGTACCCCTTGGGGGTACGCGAAAATCTGTAAGGGGTACGCGGTTAACTGCCAAAAAGTATAAAAAATTATATTGATACATGCTAGAATTTAATTGTGGCAAAAGTTTGAGTAATGATTTAAAAATTAAAACAATCAGTAAAGCAACAAGCAAACACGTCGCTCGTCGCAAGCAAACACAAAGAACTAGCAGACATTGCTGTGAAGTACCTTCTGGGGTTTACGACAACTTACTTGGGCGAAAAAGGATTTTCAAGTTTAACTTGCCTGAAGAACAAGTATAGAAACATGCTTAATGTTGAGGAGGATTTACGGCTGTATTTGACCATACTGGAGCCAAATATTGATGAACTTTGTAAACAAAAACAAGCCCAGCGTTCCCACTAATTATTTTCCGAGACTTTTTTAATTTTATGTCTGATTAATAAAAACTTTGTAATAAAATGTCCATTAAAATGAACTTTTTTGTTTTTAATTTAAATTACCTAATCGCAAATAAACTTTAGCAGTTTAATATTTAAACTGTAACTAATTTAACACATTTTAATAAAACTAAAGTGTTTTTGTGGAGGTACGCATAGTTAATGACACACAAAAAAGGGTACGTGGGTTGAAAAAGGTTGAGAACCACTGATCTAACAGATTAAATTAAATATGTAGTGATAATTTCAGAATATTTTTTAATTATGTGCTTTCTGGGTATACCCATACCTCTCTTTACGACCTAGATACGTTCCTGAAAAATTAGCCGTAAAGCGAAAAGACGTATAACGAATCAATTATTTTGATACAAATCCATACAAATTTAATTGGATCTGTTTCATTTTTTTTATAAATAATGTAGTTTTTAGTTCATAAAGCATTTTATTCTTTTTATTCCCTATAAAAATGCTTACATAAAAATAAAAGTACAAAACAATGTAATAATAAACAGAAATTCAAAAAGTAAACATATAAATAAAAAACAAAAATCATATTCACATATGTATACATATAATAAAAAACATAAAATGTTTAAAAACTGTTTTAATGTGATGAAGAACATTAACATGAAGAATCACTAAGCTATAATAAGCTGCAATCATCACTTTCCGCTGTTATGGCCGTATAACGAAACATTGTGGGCCGTAAATCGAAAAAGTGCCATGAATAAAAAAGGCCGTTATATCGTAATGCCGTATAAAGAGCGGCCGTATAGCGAGGTATAGGTGTATTTAATTTTTGGAACCTTCTCCCAAACTTATGAAATAAGTATTAGCAACTTGGAACCTCCTTCCATACTCTGATTTTACCATTAATGGCATTCTGAAGCCAAAGTTACAACTTGATCCACAAAGAGCTATCAGCTTTTATTCGCGAGTGATTCTGTCAGCACTTAATAATTCTTCCTTCGATAATTGCGCTTCAAATACTTCATACTCGTTTCTGAATCGGAAACATAACTGTCATTCCTAAATTCAACGGCATCTTATAATGACACCGAACAATTCCCTATTAATGTTCATCATTCCTCTATCGCTCCTTCGTTTTCCGTTACCAGGCGTCGCGATTAGTGAGGAAGGAAAATTGTCCGGTTAATGATTGATTTATTTGATCCCAATCGATGAGCAATTCCGGAATGATTCCTGAGACGGAAATGGTGCGGTTAAATGGATAAGATGCTACGCTAAGATTTGCTCATAATCAAGAGCTTAGTAGACTCTGTGCTATCGCTTTCACTCCTTCATTATCTTGTATGGATAATCATTAATTCATAGGAAATAACTAGGTGCTGGCCGATTTATTGCTGTCTTAATTTGATAATATAACATGAAAAGACAATGATACGTTTTAACTTATCGCAGTGAGTTCCTTTTGCGATAATCAGTCAAATTGGGCATTGGAATTATAATCATTTTAGAAGCTATGAATTAGTAGTCAGTATATTCGACTTGTTGCATCCATTGCTTTATTAAACACTTTAGAATTATGTTCATCAGAGAGGGATGTTTGAAATTTCAGTCATTTTCTTATTGCATTGTTTTAAATAACTCCGGAATTAATCCTGTATCCGGACTTATCCGTTATTTCTCAAGCTACAAAAAGATACGGATTTCTTCAAGATAATTTTATATTTCGAAAAAAAATCTCTGATTTAACAATCAACTAGTTTTGAGCATCTTAACAGTAAAACTTTTAATAATTTAGCTGTACTTGTTTCTAACGACCGATTACCGAGGCAAATTCGAGATACTACTACTTTCAAGTGTTACTTCATATTCTTGCGTATTTTTTTCAAATATGGACATTAAATAAAGTTTAAATATATTTATTGTAATTTTGACAAGCATAATAAGGTTTAACACTAGAAAGACGGCAAATTTTGGGCAAATTTTGGAATTAGCGTTTTTATCTCAAAAACGGTATGAGATACAGGAAAAAAAGTCAATTACAAAGTTGTTCAGCATCATCGATTTAGTAAGAAAAGACACCTTGCGAACATTAATACTTAAAACAGAATGTAGAAAATGCACATTTGTTTGGTCACGATTTCGAAAATTATCATGTCATAAAGGGTGGATTAAAGAAACTAAGACACTTCCCTATCTTCAGGATCATTTATTTATGTTGCTGAAAATGCTCTCCATTCGCCACTATACACATTTGCACTCTGGACTGGATTTCTCGCTGCACATTGTGCAACATGCACTCTTTATGACATTACAATTTTCGAAATCGTTGCCAAACAAATGTTTATTTTCTACATTCTGTTTTAAGTATTAATGTGCACAAGGTGTCTTTTATTACTAAATCAGTAATGCTGAACAACTTTGTAATTGACTTTTTTCCCTTGTCTCGTACCGTTTTTGAGATAAAAACGCTCATTCCAAAATTTGCCGATAGATGGAGTTGTAAATTGTCTCATCGAGTACCGCATAGCCTTTTTACTATACCTAGACACCAACTTTATGGCCTAAGCTGTCACCGTTTAGAAGTTGAGGGGGGTATAACGGATATAGCTGGGACCCTGTATATTAAGGCCGTCGGTAGAAGACATATAGGATTCACCAGGCTCAATGTAGACTTATAAAAAAATTTCCAATGATTTTCAACTTGGATTTAAAGATTTCTTTTAAAATTGTATTCCGTGAAAGAGAGAGAGGTTTTTTCCCTCTGCTGCCTTACTTATTTGAGAAATTTCGTCCACGAAAAGTGCTTTTAAAACACAATATATCACGGTGTTCTCCGAATAATTCAATTTAAAAAATATTATCTGCGTTTCTTTTTAAGATCGAAAAAGATACCCGAGTAAAAATTTACTTTCTGTGTTACTGAGTGCAATATTTTAAAAATAATTTAATTAATAATATTTAATTATTTTAAAATATTATTCCTAGTCGACAATTCTAGGAAACACCTTTTCTATGGTTTAAAATCTGAGCTGAGCGATTGCAGTACAGCTAGAAGCCTTAAGCTATTGCACACGTAATTTTTCTTTAACCACTTCATTAATTACAATCAAAATTTCCCCACGAAAATTCGACAATAATTACCACGAGGAAACTAATATAAAATTTTATCGTTTAAGAATAACTTTATTAACAAAAGTAATCGAAGTATTTTTTTTCCAAAATGGGAAAACTTTTGGAACAATAACCTTGACAGTTCCAATTTTGTTTCCTTTTTTTTATTTATTTTCTCTGCTAAGAGGAAAAATGCGGCAATTCACTTATGTGCGGCAGATGTTTTACATCAGCTATCTAGCAAAAATATTCTTGTCGCCCGGCAGAAAGGATATTCCGAGTATATCGGGTTAATGGCCTGTAAAATTAAGGAAGCCATTGAGAAATAGAGGGCAAAAAATGTTTTTGTTGTCTGGTACACCTTCCAGTGTGAAATAAATATTCTGCAGGCAAAATTTTTCCTATAGTTCTTCATATAATCAGTACCTATGGTTGATGAATATAAGGGTGTATATAAGGTTGCAGAATATAAGGGTGTTAACCTCAGCGGCCGTTTTGAGAAGTCTCTCTGTCTCTCATACATACATATATTTTATATATATATATAAATATATATATATATATATATATATATATATATATATATATATATATATATATATATATGTATTATATATATATATTTGTGTGTGTGTGTGTGTGTGTGTGTATGTATCGTTTTACAAGGCACTGACTGAACTGAACGATAATACGGGGAACGGTCAATTGAGATTCCATTGTGTATATTATATATACACTGCTCAAAACAATTAGGGGAGCACATGGTTTTAACGAAATTACGCAAATACTTACACCGATAAGTAACATAAAATAAATGATCCATAATTTAAAGCCTAGCAGGAAACAGAAGAAGAAAACTTCATATGCAAATCAAAGTTCATGACGTCAAAAACCAACAAAAGAACATAAGGGTGGAAATCGGGATGTTGCAGAAACGTCTGTTTCACTGCCTTAACTGTGAAATTAGATTGCTCAGTTATTCTTTTTGAGAAAAGGTGACTTGAAAATGTCTCAACTACGTGATTTACCGGAATCCATGGCATGGCGTATTATAGGCAGACTTGAATCCGGGCAAACACAACGTAGTGTCGCGGACGCTGTTGGAGTCGCCAGAAGTGTCGTTGCAAGGCTGTGGAATCGATTCCAAGAAACAGGGAATGATAGACGTTGACCAGGGCAAGGTCAGCCACGCGCCAGTACAGCAACTGATGACCGGTATATACTGTTAACAGCTCGTCGAAACAGAACAGACAATACTACTAAGCTGCAAAGACAGTTGCTCTTGGCAACAGGATGAAGGGTGTCCAGCCAAACAGTACGTAATAGGCCTCATCAGGGAGGTATCTATGCACGTAGACCAATGGTCTGCATTCCGTTGACCTCACGCCACCGTGCGGCCCGAAGAAGATGGGCTGCTGAACATCGAGATTGGGAGCAACATGATTGGAGCCAAGTGCTGTTTACAGACGAGTTCCGATTCAGTCTGGAGTGTGACACCCGACGTGTTTTGGTATGGAGGGAAAGGGGCACTCGAAATAACCCCACATTCGTTCGTGAAAGGTCTAAATACTGACGAGCTGGTTTTATGGTATGGGGTGGAATCAGCATAGGTGGACGTACGGACCTGCATATCATTCGGAATGGTACTTGGACGGCCCAAAGGTATGCAGACGAGATACTTAGACCTCATGTCATACGTTACGCTGCAGCCATTGGAGATTCCTTTGTTTTCCAGCATGATAATGCCAGACCGCATACAGATCGTCTTGTGGAGAACATGCTTAAAGCTGAAACAATGCAGCGTATGGAATGGCCAGCGTGCTCTCCTGACCTGAATCCAATCGAGAACGTTTGGGACATGCTCGGACGACGCATTGCTGCGAGACCAAGGCCTCCTTTTACTCTCCGAGACTTGGAGATTGCACTTCTTGAGGAGTGGAACAGTATTTCCCAAAGTCCTATCGATAACATCATCACATCCATGGAAAACATGTGTGCAGCAGTCTTAGCTGTTCGAGGAGACCACACGCCATATTAAAAGTCTTGCATCATTTCTAAACAATACTTTTTTTTATCGTTTACATGTAACCAAATTTTTGCCCTAAATCATCTTTTCGTGTTTTTTCCATATTTTCAAAGAATTAAGGCTTAATTACAAATATTTTTACGTCTTTTTTTTCTGTATTGCGCATTGATACGCGTGTACTATCCATTTTATGCCAATATGTGGTTGTCTCGCATGGTTTTCTTAACTTCTTTGCTTGCTCCCCTAATTTTTTTGATCAGTATATATATATATATATATATATATATGTATATACATATATATGTATATATACATAGGATATGTGAGAGTCGGATCTATGGACTTTGAGATTGAATCCGGGACTGGGTAGACGCCACTATCCATTCTCTCTACTTATATGTAAACAAACTTTTCCTTTGCACACACACACACACACACACACACACACACACACACATATATATATATATATATATGTGTGTGTGTGTGTGTGTGTGTGTAGAAGTAATAATAACACCACGCCAGTTTCCTTCTCTTTCACATTATATAACTAATTTCCGCGTCTATATGCGCCGGGATGTCGCCTGGGCATATGGCACCACAGGGGGTCACCTGGTGAACAGAAACTAAATTTAATTTATGCTGCTTTGAGAGTCGAATCTATGGACTTGAATCCGGGACTGAGTAGACGCCACTATCTCAACTTATGAATATGTAAACAATCTTCTCCTTTACATTTAGCATAACACGATAAAATTGTTCGATAACCACACTGTGTTTAAAGTAGTAAAAAGATTATTCAGTTTAACTGAATTCATTGATTTGGAGTTTACGTATCCAAGGCCCGACTACCAAGCCGAATGATTGATATAAAGGTAGTCCTCCTACAGTACTGCATCTTATAACACGGTTTCGCTCTAACACGATAAAAAAACTGCGAAAACCATTTTGTACAATACTGTACTTCGATGGCACTAGATAATGATTTTTGTTTAACACATTTAAAAACTAAATTACCTTAAAATAACGACGGGAAGGAATAATGAACTATAGTGGCTTTACATTGTAATGTAAAAACAAATTATAATTTATTCATTTATAACTCTATAAAATTATAAGAAGACCTAAGCTTAGCTAAAAATCTTGAATCCTTTTTCCTGAATGGAGACCCGTCCGCTGAAAGAAGCCGAACATTCAAAAGGGAGCTGCAAAATTGTCTCTCTCCATACCGTGAGATCTACCATGACCTTGTAGGAACCAGCAAATAAACCAAAATTACAGATTTTTTAAAGAGGATAGAAAGTACAAAAAATCTAAATGAAGAAAAAGGTTCTGAAAGTGAAGGTGATATCGTTCAATCTAAAAAACGTTCTCATTTGATTGTACTGAGCAGAGTGATGAGGAAGAAATTTAAATTTCGTCACTGCTCAGTACAATCAAACAGGTCGTTTTAAATGAAAATAATATTCTTTTGCTTATTTTCGTTTTGTGTTATACATATATTTATATTTTTAATAAAAATAAGTTGCTTATATGGATTTTTAAAGAAAATGTTTGTTCATAATAAGTTTTCATAACGTAACTTTTTTGAACTGTCTCTGGGTCTCATATAACACGGTTTCACACAACACGGCAGTTTCTAGGAACCTATCTACCGTGTTATAGGAGGGTTACCTGTATATATATATATATATATATATATATATATATATATATATATATATATATATATATATATATATATATATACAGAGGCTGTTCGCACATTTTTTAGACGATTTTGGTAAGCGGTAATAAAAAATCGTTTGCTGCAAAAGAAATAATTGCAATTGTACTATGTTTTTAAAAGTCAAAATTATCGTCTGCGGCTTGAAAGTTTTGTTTTTATTCAAAATGGCGTTTTTAACAAAGCAGTGATTCGAAGGCTACATTTATGCTCTTTCCGAAGAAAAATATGCATACTCCGTTATCCAAAAACGATGTGAGAGTCATGGTTTTGTGATATCTAAAGCGTCGATAGGTAATATCGTCAACAAGAAAGGAAAAAAACGTCAAATTGGAGCCTCAAGTGGGACAAAAATTCCAAACAAGTATCCAAGGAAAAAACGGACATCTTCGACTATTGCAAAGGTACGATGTTTAATGTTAAAAGAAAATCCCCCTAGTCAAAGGATAGTTGCAAAATCATTAAACTGCTCGGTGTCCACTGTAAACAAAATGATAAACGTTGATTTAAATCTTAAGAAAGCGAAAAAACGCAATGTGCATCGTCTTCTTCCAAATCATATTGCTGAACGCAGGACACGCTGCAGAATTCTATATGAGAAACACTTATCCAAAGAAAAATGGAAAACAATTGTCACAATAGATGAATCATGGGTGTATTTAAATTATTGCAACAAAAAAAAGAGCCATTTATTATCATAAAAGGGGAGAAAAAAATTTAAGTACATAGTTCAAAGAATCGAAAGAAAGTTTTTCTAAGGGATTCATGATTGTTGCTGGTTTTTCTTATAATGGCAAGTTGAAAATAAAGAGAGTGGAAAAAAATGTCAAGATTAACTCCAAATACTATCAGGAACATATTTTATCGCCAATTTTTCTGAATGAAATACCATCGCTTTACCCACAGTGCCATCAATCTGTGAGACTCCATCAGGACAAAGCTAGCAGTCACACATCAAAATCCACAGTAAATTTCCTAAAAGAAATGGAACAAAAACTGGTATCAAGGTTATACCCTTCACTGATATCCCTACTAAATCTCCCGATGTATCACCTATGGATTTTTGTGCTTTCGGACTTTTAAAATCTGCATTATCCAAACGTGGTCCCAAAACCATTACAGGACTCTGGAAAGCTGTTCAGGCGGAATGGGATAGAATATCTCTTCTGACACTTCAAAAGGCATTATTATCCTGGAAATTGCGGTGTCGAAAGATAGTTCAGAATAAGGGATGTGAAATAGAACATTTGAAACACAAGAATTTTATGTAATTTAGTTTTGTGAATACAATATACATCGTCTAAAAATGTGTGAACAGCCTTTGTATATATATATATACATACAGGCTGGAAGAGACACAACGATATGGTAAAACCTTAAAAGTTAAAAATTAAAACACTATATATTACACTACGTAGTGTCAATGCTATATTAGAAACAATTAATTCATTTATGTGCGGCATATGTTTTACATGAGCTAACTAGCAAAAAATATTTTTGTCGCCAACAGAAAGGATATTCCGAGTATATCGGGTTAATGGCCCGTAAAATTGAAGAAGCCATTTAGATAGAGAAGGCCAAAATGTTTTTTGTTGTGGCTGGTAGACCTTGCGGACGAGTTGGGAAATAAATGATCTGCAGACAAACTTTTTCCTAATTTTCTTCGTATGATCAGTATTTCATGGGTATATGAATGAATATGTGTATATGAATGAGTGTATGAATGAATAATAAGGGTGTATGAATACCATAATAAAGCCTCTGATATCGAGATTCGTTTCACTATTTCATTATTAGATACATATGCTTATTGAACACTGGTATACTTATCGGCAAATTATATATATATATAATTTGCCGCTATATAATATATATATATATATATATATATATATATGTGTGTGTGTGTTTGTGTGTGTGTGTGTGTGTGTGTGTAAGTAACATACAAAACCAAAAACCTTTTCTAATTTCAAAATTCTTTTCAGTTTCCTTTAAAATTACTTGAGCGTAAACAAACAAATTTCGTTTTCGATTTTCGTTTTATTGTAAGTGACCTAAGGACAATTGTAGGCAATTGATATACCGTCTCTTAACCCCAGCCTCGTGGCTGGGGTTAAGGGACGGTATTGTCCCAGGTCAGGGGTTCCAGGATTTCTTATGACTAAAAAGTCATAACAAATCCAGGGATTCTTATGCCCAGATAACTGTGTCGGCCAATAAATGCAAGTTGCACAGATCATGTGACAGGACCTCATGAAGCTTATTGAAGATCGGACACTGGTTTGTCACGCGCTTGTCGTCTCTGCTTCCTCGCTTTTCTTGCTATTTCTTGTCTTCCCGCTGCGCCACTACTGCCCAATACTCCGATGTAAAGTTCTGCATTCACTGCCCCGGTGAATTCCCGGTAGCTGATATCATCTCTAATGTCCCTCCTACAAACGGTATGTCATCTTTTTGTGTCTTCGTTCGTCTCTTCACCATGTGGTCAGCTTGTGCAACTTCGTTCAACTATGTATTCGTCCAACCGTGTACCTGCTTTGATGTTTTAAATCTTCTGTGTGTGTTCTGCTGAATATCTTCATTATCCGGAATAAAGTACCTCATGAGAAAGAAACAATGTTGAGTGTCTTCAATTCTTCTTCGATGTGTTCTGGCTCTCCATTGAATGTCTGTATATAGTGTGTTAATATATATATATGGGGCGCGGGGTTGGAGTAAAAACATCCACAACATAAACTAACAATCATCGTAAATAACAATGAACAATTAAAATTTATTTACATTTAGAATTGAAAAAAACGTAGTCCGTCTACGACGGAATCCAAAGCGGGAGTCTTAATGTTCTCCCCAAACAGAGTAGAGGGGTCGTGATAATGTTCGTGCTAGCGGCGCCCTCTTGCGCCAGACATTATATGCTTTTACAAATAACATTTTATGAAGTTTAAAGTTCATAGTTAAGAGTTCAGTTCTGCTTTATATATATATATATATATATATATATATATATATATATATATATATATATATATATATATATATATATATATATACGCCCACGCATGCACACATAGAGAGAGAGAAAATCAATAGGATAAAAATTAAAACACTATGTATTTCACTATGTATCAGCAATGCTATAAATAGAAAAATTATTAAATGAATGTATGCAACCCATAAACCCAATAAAACATTGCAACCTGTTTGAAATGCCTTCACACAGAAAATGCTTAAAATTTGGAAAAATAAACACTAAATGTAGAATAAAATTAATGAAATTATATTTCTAAAGAACTTTTCGTTTTGTCTGTGGTTGACGTTATTAATGTAATAATGTAGACATATTAACGCAATAATATCTGCTTATTAAGGTAATCGCTCTTTCAAATGAATAATACTTTTCTCTGCGATCAATAAAACCGTTTCCCCATGCCTTTTTACATAACTGATGTGACCTGAAAAATGCTAAAATGTCATTAATACGGAATAAGCGTATTAAAGAAAAAGGTATACGAGTTTATCAAAAGAGCATTAAATGAGTTTTTTTCCGATAGTGAATAAAGAGCTTGGAAATATTTTTGGAGATTTACATAAACCCCTTTCAGCGTTTCTGAAAGCTAATCAAGGCAGATGATTTTTAAAAGCATGTGCTCGTGTAAAAGAAAGCAGCAAAAAAAATTATAAAGATTAAAAAAAGAAAGATTAAAAAATACGTGCAACAACTTAGCCCGTGAGTATAATAAGTCACACTTCAGTGTTAAAAACCAAAACGAAGAGTTAGTCACGCTGTTATTTACTTAATGGCATGAAAAACAAGATTAAAAACCGAGTCATTCATTCATTTCATCTATGCACTGGACCCGCAGGATTCTACTTTTTTTTTCTTTTTGTTTCTTCCATGTCCAGCAGCCCGTGAATCGCTATTTCTACTCTATTCCTGATGTCCTGACACGCTTGGCATGGTTCTTACCAGCCAGAGGTGATAAATCGCCAAATTTGGCTTCAAAAATAAATGCGGACTTTCAGTTAAAATTAGATTTCGTCTAAAGATTATCGTAGGCATTGAAAGGGAAGAATTAAAAGGGGACGAAAAGGAGAGGGGAGGGAAATAAGTGAAGGGAAGGAACGAAAAAAAAAGTTTGAAAATTGAAGTTTTAAGGGCTGTAATTAAAATATATTACTTGCATTAAATGGAATTCTTTTTAATTGAAAATACGTAGCACATCGCCGCTAATTTTTGTTAATTAAATTTAATGTGACACGTTTTAAGTAATAATTAAATTTACGCACGGCAAGATTTCAAAGAGAAAGGATTTCATTAGATGGCAGAAAAGCGAATATTTATTTTAATAGCTGTGCGAACATCAAACTGATGATCTTTGAACTTAATTATTTTGTGATTAGAGGCGAACGATTTTCTTATTTTTTTTTCCAATTTCTATACGTCACATATTTGGGGGCAGACAAAAATAAGAAACAGAGAATTCGTAGGATGTTTGACAGCAGTGGTAAGCGTCGCCAAAAAAAAAGTATAACATTCGAGATTTTAACATGTTAATTAGATACAAATAAGCAATTTTGAATGATTAAGGATTTACATAGCGGTGAAAAAGTGTCAGTTACGGTCATTTGCCTATAAAGCATTCTTACTGATTCAGGCTGCTGTGTACTAACTCTATTGCATTCTTTCACCTCTATGTTAAACTATTGAGAAAATGTGTCCAAGGATGGCCAACTTGGATTTAAAGATTAAAAAAAAATGAACTCCGCAATGAAGAAAGAAATTTTACAACTTGGGGCATTTTTCGTATAAAAAAATACAAATAATATTTTTAAATTAAAATTATTCGAGGGAAAAAAATCTAGTATAGTCTATTTTAAACGTTCATCAATTCCTTTGGTAGACGAAATTTATAAAATGAATCATGTTGCAAGATGCAGAATCATTCAGGGTGACTGAAAATTCAATTTTTGTTATATTATCAGCATTTATATAGCTGTAAATAGTAGACACATTTCCTTCACAGATTAACATTGAGGTCAGCGAATCGAATATGGTTACTACAGAACAGCCTTAACCAACATTCTTAATAGGGGAGTTAGGTATGAAAACGAATCTCACAAGACGTTAAAAAAGTGAATTTGAAACCGAAGCAAATGGTTTTTAATTTAAAGCGTTTGTCACAGAATGCAGCACGTAGCAGTAGACGTCAGCAGAAAAGGACATCTACTGACATTTATTGAGGGTAGAAACTTTCATCTTGAAAACAATTGCTTGGTATTTTAAACGATGATAAATGACTTTTCTTGAAAAAAAAATTATTTTGAAGTACCATTACTAGAAAACGATTGGTTGATTAGAGAGATAAAAATCTACGTCTGACTGTGAAGAACCCCTTCTGAAACGATCTCGAGATTTCTGTTCTAATCTAGTAGGTTTGATTTCTTGTTGCGTGTGATCGGCTGGGAAAAATGGTTCCACCTAAAATGTTTCCTGCTCATTGAAGTTGAAGTTTGAAACTGTCAGCAGTCAATATAAGTAATCATGCGCTAACAAGACTGGAAGTAAAATTTCAGGGAAGTCAGAAGTCGGCAAGCTAAAAACTTAAAGCAGTAATGCACCACCAATTAACGTTTGAAATCATCCACTCCACCTACATGCGCCTTCATAGATGAAACATACTTGCGTATACGCATGATACATTCAGCCCCCCCCCCCCCCGACACACACACACACACACACATATATATATATATATATATATATATATATTATAAATATTTTTTCTCTAAGCAAAAATAATTCGGAAAAAGGGAATATTTTGGCCCTTTAAATTTAGTGATTTAAAACTCTACGAATAAAATTTTTTATAAATCCTGAAGACATACTATTTCCAGACTTTTCCTGTTAATAAAAGAGGATAAAATACGCAAATAGCACCACTGGGGCAGAAGATATTTCAAAAGCAAAACATGATTTAAATTAAGAGTTTAAACTTTTAAAATAACATAAAAATACTTGATTACTTTTCACGCCTATGTTGATCTTTATAGTATAGACTAATTAGAGAAAAAAAGTGTTACAAAATGCGCACTTATTGTAGAAAAATCGTGCACTGAATCCCCCCTGAAAAATATTCATTAAGTTAAAATACTTTTACTCATATATATATATATATATATATATATATATATATATATATATAGATATATATACAGGGCTAGTTTTGAGGCGGAACACGCCAGAACGGCGTTCTCTTTACGTACCTCTCTTTATCAATAATTTCGAATACCCCCCACACACCCCGGAAGGTTACCATTCCGGCACCTCTATTTCTAGAAATCTAGCACTGTATATATATATATATATATATATATATAGATATATACACACACACAAACGTCCTCTACGGACAGTTGTACAATTTTCATGTTCTAGTGACAGAATCTGGAACATAACTCCTCCCTTTCCGCGACCAATCCAATAATGTTCAAGTAATAATCGAAACCTTACATACGGGCTACAACATTATCGTAGAAATATCTCCTCTGGAGATTTTGTGTATTTTCAGATACCAGAAAGTAATTTTGAAAAAAAAATCATGCATGTGAAAGATTAAAGTGCAGACTATTACATCACTAACGGTTGCGAATACTCATCGTTCCATAAGGAAAAAAAGGTCAACAGTGAACAATTACAGTTCTATAATTTGCTTGAACATTTGTACAACTAGCTTTAACACGGGAAAGCAGTAAAAATATGAAATTACATCCAGAGAAACAGGGGAGATATTCTAAAAGCACTCTTATCCAAATCAAATATTTTGCGTAATTTTTACATTTTTGTGAATTAATACCAGGAAGGAACAAAGAATTTCCGAATAAAGGAAGTGGTTATTTTAAGGTATTAATACTTTTTTTACTGTAAGGTTATCCATAATACCCTGTATAACTATATTATACAGGGTTGTCAGGAAAGAATCATTAGATTACAAAATTTAATATTTTCCATAATTACCAAACAGAAAATAATAATTAATATGTCATTGTAAAGGAAGAATTTTAATTGTTTTTTCACAGGTGTTCGATATGACTTCGTTTAGTCACCAGTATAATATCTTTGCGATATGCGATTTCTTGTCAAACATGTTGTAATGTTTCACTATTAAGGTATCCGAATACGTTAAAAACATCGATTTTGACGAAAATTCCGAAATTGTTTTTAATTCCTTTATTTTAAAGATTGTAAATTTATGTTTCTAAATATGCTTTTATTTTTTCGATACGATCATTAGGAATGAAATTAGAGCGATATAAAGATCAGCAGCAGCTAAGAATTTCGATGCAAGTTGAAAACTTTAATCGTGTTTTCTGAAGAACTTATTTTTCATCAAAAATGTAAACGACTCTTGCGATAACTCAAAATCTATCCCTGATATGTCTATGAAATTTTTCGCGTATGTTTTTCATAGTACTAGAATGTAATGGACTACGGATTTGGTTCTAGGTATATTATTTGTTGATTTATAGCTACATTTATAAAAAATCTCATGGGAAAATTACTAAAATTTTACATGTAATTGCATATAATGGCCTGTATTTTTTTTTTAAATTTTGAGATATCGATTAGCTTGTAGATCATTACACTTAGAAGGTACTTGTGTACATAAGACCAAAATGAAGTTAATGTTATATGCATATTTTTTTTGTTAGCGCTTGAGCCGATTTTGTAAAAATTTGCTAAATTTCAACCCAATTTTCTCAATTTTGTAAAAACTTGCATAGTGAATGTCTATTTTTTCATCATTTTCGAGTTTTTGTGCTATATTCCTTCGAAAAATAACATAAAAATTTTCGCAAGTACAGTTTTTTAAAAGAAAAATAAAGGGCTCTGAACGTAGTCGGATACCTTAACTGTTTGTAAAACATCACAAATACGTTGTTAAAGTTCAGGGAAAACTTGTAGTCAAAGGTGGTACGAACACAAGATCTTTGACATATCCCCAAAGGAAGAAGTCGCTTGGGGTCAAGTCCGGTGATCTAGGAGAATGGCTGTGTACGACCAAATAATCAGCGGCACTGAGATCAATCCAATGGTGTGATAGTTTGTGTGTAGTGTGTCAAAAAATGTTACAAACTAAAAATTTAACATTTTTCCTTTACAATGACATATTAATTATAATTTTCTATTTGTAATTATGGAAAATATTAAATTTTATAATCGGATGATTCTTTCTTGATAACCATGTATAAAGAGAGTCTAGCAAATTTAAGAAAGCCGATTTCCAATAATGGGCGCTTTTAGGAGTGCCCAGGCTATACAGCTTTAACTCCAGTAGTACATATACATAATAAGTAAATGTGCTCTTGAGAAGTTTACAGAGTTTTAAAAGATAAACATTCATGACAATCAGAACAAGAGTTGTACCAACATATACAAAGGATACATGGGATAGACGGTTAATGGTTAGCAACCGTTGAAAAATTACAGGTACAATGTTTACTCACAATTTGCTTATAATAACATTACAGGAGAAAATTTTTATGTTTCTTCTTTCTTCTTATTTTTTATTTCAAATTGTTAATACATATTTTTATTTTTTATTTTTATTTTATTATATATATATTTTATTTTATTTTTTCCCTCATATATTTTGATATTATATATATTCTGTTTTGATATATATAAATATATAATTTACTTTTTTTAAATTATATTTACAAATTTAAGAAAATTTTAGAATTTCTTTTATAAAGCATCGTTAATGTTTTTTTTTTAGTGGTGATCATTGAATTTCTCTGTCTGTTTCGACACTTAGGAAATTTGTGCAGACATTTTAGAACTTCTGTAAAGGCCTAAACATTTAACGACAAAAGGTTATAGATTTTAGTCTGGCAGTGCTAGAAGTTGTTATCTGTGCTAGGATACATGAAATCGATTTTTTTTATTAATTAGCAATTTTCTGCATGGGCTGTCATTAATAAGCCAATTTTTGATGGTGTGTGAAGAATACTTCAATCAGTTCTACGTTCAAGAGAAAATTATGCGACCATCATTCACAACTTAATAACTACACCAAAGGAGAATATTTATTGGTATAAATACTGCTTTGCCAGTAATTATCACCTTCACTCTCATGACCGGGGTAAT
The DNA here is from genome assembly GCA_907164885.2 of Dolomedes plantarius. Classification (NCBI taxonomy): domain Eukaryota; kingdom Metazoa; phylum Arthropoda; class Arachnida; order Araneae; family Dolomedidae; genus Dolomedes; species Dolomedes plantarius. The sequence goes on along the minus strand of OU015496.1, from coordinate 25,050,248 downwards.
GATTTGTGACGTCACAGGTATGTGAAGAAGAAACCAAAATGTCTTCGATGCTTGTATTAAGAAATACGATTTCTTAGTAAAAATGGATATGTATAATATAATAGATTATTTTTCCGCTTTTGAATTTGTTCAATACATTACTAAATTTTGTAGTCTTAAGTTATTTGTAGCAGTCTATGGACCTTCATTTAATTTATTTTTTATTTTGTGTTTTAAAAACATTTTTCATGCCGAAGATGTTAGTGCGTCAGAATTATGTATCGTAGCTTATATGGTCAAAATACGAAAACTTTTACCATATCTTGGCTGTTTAAGTCATTTAGTCCTTTAAAATTTAATTCTGTTAGATATGATAATCCCCCAAAATCATACTAATTTTAATTGATTTTTTATTATTGGAAAGGTAAAGTGAAAAGGTATAAAACCTTATAAGTGGATGATACTTTATAAAAAGTCAACAATTACTTTTAAAAATATATTTAGTGTGTTGCACTCAATCGAGAAAAGTCTTGTAAGATTAGTATGTTCCGTGATGGTATTTGTCCGATTGCATTGTACCACCTGTGAATTTCGGAGGGGGTGAGGCGGTATGTGGGTATTTCAGCACCATATAGTAGGAATTTGGAACTTCAGTCTGTTTCAGCAGGACTCTGGTCTTGCTTATATCGCGATGTCTCGGGTTCGGGTCTTCTTACCCCTTCGATGGGAACATCTGCCTCTCAGACATCTAGGGTTTCTTTATTCAACGCTGCCACCCCCTTCCACCCTTCGACCTTGGGTACCGTCAGTCTACACATGCTTCAGTCAACATCTTATCTTCAGGGTGGAAGGGTGATTCGTGACTCCAGCCTTCTACGGTTCAGGTTAAAATTAGATTAATGAGAGCAAAAATTAAAAATCCCAACACAATCCCTCGTTCGACTAATTAAATGCCTCTACAATACGAACCGTAATATAACCTGTGATAATTGGTTCTGTTCAATAGAAGCTGGTCAAGAATTAAGGAGAAATGATTTGACGATTGTGGCTACCATGAAATGTAATAAACCACAAATACCCTCTGAATTTCTAGTTAGGAATACGTGGGAAAGAGACATTCCTTCTGTATCTGGCTTTCAGGCAGATTTTCCCACTAAGCGGGAGAAGAATCATGTTCTCACCGAAGGGTTAATCCTATCCAACAACTTTGAGATAACCTTGAACGCCAAATTGAAGAAATGCTTTAATTGAGGAATACGTGCTTACTTCCAGTACATATATAACATATATAAATAGAAAACATGCTTTGAAGAGACGATTTCAACAACAAATTTACAGTGGCGTAGCGAGCATAACTGGCGCCCGGGGCACGATACCTTTTTGGCGCCCTCCTCACCCCGAAAAACATATAGTAATATAATAAATAGAATTCGTTGAGGACCGTTTGGCGCCCCTCTACAAGTGGCGCCCGGGGCATGATAGAACCCCTTGCCCCCCCCCCCCCTTCGCTACGCCACTGCAAATTTAAGGTGCTCCAGCAACTTTATTATTTCTGGAAATAAATACAATTTTTTTCTTTTTACTTAGATGTCCAGGGTACATTTGTTAGATGCAAATGTTTTGATTTATACATTTGATAGATGCAAATGTACGTAACTTGGTATAATACAAGATAGTAAAAATGGAAAATTCAAAACAATATGAATCCTTGTATATGCGTCAAAAGCTCAATAGATTACATTTTTTGAAAGACAAATATTAGGCAGCTGCAACAGAACGCAAGGCTCAAGGTCAAGAATTTGTTGTTGTTTGAAAGTTTTTTTGAACCTCTTACTTTGTTAACTGAGCGTGCATTACAATGCAGCAGTCTAAATATTTAGAGTTCTTTACGTAAATAAAAATTTGTGTTTTCAGCTTTTGAACACCATTTAATTATTATTATTTTGACTGAATTAAATCAATATCTTTTAACCTTACGTGTGATAACTTCTTTCAGTCTAAAATAGAGTATAAAAAACTCCAACAGATCATAAAGTTGTATTTAAACAATAAAAAAAAGAACCTGTATTTACACGAGTGGGGCAAAAACAATTTAAATAACTCTTACTGAAAGAAGTTGGCTAAAACAATTAAACTAATAAATATCAGAATATCTTTTAATAATATTTTCGGTTTATTTTCCTTCAGCGAAAGGTCTTTTCCAAATTCCCTATTCAAGAGACTTTCCAAGTGACGTAAATGCGATAGAAATTTCTTTTGTGCCCCACATTATTCCTACTGTATTTTTTCTTTTCCAGTTTGAAACACTTTATCCATTACTCCAAAGTATTCGATTCTTTTGGCAAGCAAGCGTTATTCAATTTCAAATAAAATCCCCAGGAAAAACTTCTCGTTAAAATTACCAATTTAAACCCAACAACAACAGGCTTATTTTCCAACCGAACAAAGAATTTCCATTCGTTGCTTTATTCCCCGCATTACGCAGCACGCAAAAATACACATAGAGATATACACAGAGAGTCAAAAAAAAAAAAAAAAGAAAAAATAAATAATAATTCATACATAAAGCACCATCGTGTTACTGAAGCGAGCATTGTCGCTGGCGCGCTCTGAATACTGGAAATAAATAAATGAGTCTATAAAAAAAGTCATAATCTATTGAACATTTCCTTTATTTTTCGTGCTTTTTATTTCAATTTCCTCTTTTTCTCCGGCCGTGTTTTCGTGAAGCCATAACAATTTAGCCAATTCAAATAAGAACACTTACGTTTGACTAGCAGAAAGAAAGAAAAAAATACACGAAAAAAAAGACAGAAAAAGAGAAAGATGATATAAAAATGGAATTTTGCGGGCGTATGAACAAGGGAAGCATCTGAAATTGAGTTCCACACCGAACAATTCGCTTCCATGCGTGAGTTGCTTACACAAAGAAAAGGGGAGGGAGCTACACACACACAGAAAAAAAAAGAACTCCATTTAATTCCTCTATTAGTTCACTGTAGGGCATGCTGTCACTGCTCTGTATACACATTTGGCTAGAAGACCGACTCGATGGATATATAGTCGAGGTATTGGATCTGCGCAATTTCCCCGCCAATTCTGCGTTGTTTCCCCATTGTTTGAGCGGAAGATACGGTCGAGGTTATACGATCGTCAATACCTGTGAATGGAAAGTTGTCACGGTGTGAGGTATATATTTAGAGGGGGATATCAAGTGATGCACGATACAGCGTGTACCTTGAAAGCATTCAGAAAAATGATATACGGGACAAGCTAAAGCAGGAATTAGGCCGCTAAAAGCTCTCCATCAATTTTTGGGAACTAAAGCGAAGAATGACATTAACATTGAAGAGTAAATCACGTAATCCGGAATCAATTAACTTAATCAAATTTTATATCAATTAACATATCAAATTTTGTATCAATTAATTTATATCAAATTTTATATATCTTGTTTTAAATCTCTTCTTTTTTTTGTACTAGGGTCAAATTTACTGAAAATGAAAGACATTAAAATATTTTATATCCATTTCCAAGATCTTACAAGGGTGAAGTGTTTTAAGAACTATTTTCATGTGAAATTTTAAGCTTTTACACTGCTAAAAATAGAAGAAGCATATATGTGCTAAAAATATTTTTCTAAGGTAGCACTACATCAATTTTTTTTCTAAAATTGTTTAAACAGAACTGATTTGAGAGGTTCATTAATAATGAATATAACATTTCCTTGGGGAGTGACAGAGAGGCCTTTCAGTTCAAGAAGTTTCAATAAAGATTTCCCACCCACCTTGTTGTATATTAAAGTGCTGGAAAAGTGTGAAACATGACAGAGTGACAATTTTCAGAAAATAAAATAACACACCTGTAGCAAACTAAGAGATTGTTTAAAAAAGTAGTACATGCTACAGTATTACGAAAGTAAAGTCAGAAATGCGTTTTTAGAAACTATGTACATGCTAGGAGTTTTCCATAGACTAATGGATCATCGAAAAAATTGCAGAAAAATATGTATATGTATATACAGTGGAATCTCGATCTATCTTTTTTCAAGGGACCGACTGAAATGAGCGATAAATGCGGGAAAACGATAGATGCGGGAACATAACAAAGCGATATGATCGTTGGGACTGGATAAAATGAACGACACATACGGAAAAACGATGGATCCGAAAACGATCGATCGAGATTCCACTGTATATATATTTGAAAAAAAGTAATTAAAGTCAGTCAAATGTTTTATAAAATCAAACACAATATTCAATCAACCATATCCAATATAAGAGAAATTTTTCAAATAATAAACTATTTTACCGCTTTGTAATCAAATTAATTATGAATTAAGACTTCAGTTTAACCTTAAATACTATAATAGAGACGACTGTTTTACACATGTATAAAAATATTGTTTACTTCTCAATTATAAGTCTTTAATAACTTGCCGATAAAAATTGGAATTGTTTCTAACAAAGCGAAGTGATTAAATCAATGTTTTGATATTGTATTCAGTGTTTGTATTTTGGGACGGTGTTGTCGTCTTTTCATGCAAAAGATACAGTTGATTTTTTTCAAGGTTGTGCAAAGTGTCACCAGTATAGCCCAGCATTTAGCAAAACAAAAATAAATAAAATTCAGGTTGTCTCTTCTAACGAAACTACCGCGGGTTATTAACGTAGGATTACTTATCATTGCTTACCTCTTTTGTATGTATATATGTATGCATGTATCGATATGTATATATATATATATATATATATATGAATGTCAAAATTTTGATGCATTTTGGTACTTTTCTATTTAACTGTTTACTGCTTGCCCAAGCAATACAGACTGGGTTTGGCGCGCTGCGAAAATTATAACTCGCAACGACCGATAGTTTTATGCTGCAGTCCCAATCATCTAGACAATTCTGCAGTACGCAGCCCCCGACACCTGTTGACACATTTGGGGGTCGATTAGTCATGGTCCTCCCCCCCAAGGTCCCTTGAATCTCTTTGATGATCTGTGGAAAAAACCGACTGAGGGGAGGATCGCTGCAGAGCTGCTCTGCAGAGCGCACCCCATAAATCACTCGTTTTCCCCCTGAATACTGTGCAGTGCAGATGTGTGTGACCTCCTTATCAGAGTCTGAAATTTTGCTTTTCGGAGGACCTTTATGAAGGAACGTAATCCTACGTTAAAAAGTAATATTTATAATATTTCCTGATTTCAGAGCTTATTTCATGTGGAAATTATTTCACATGAAATTATTTCGGATGAATTATTTCATGTGGAAATTCTGGACAATGACAAAATACTGGGCTTCCCCGTCCACCCCCTTAATTTAAAGGTGTATTTTGGTTGAGGCTTTTATGACTTGTTTATTGGTGGTTTGGATAGGACATACTGTATCAAATTGAATTTTAAGATGCTAAGGACTTTTTCTTTTGTTATATAATTTGAAGGTAAACTTATATAATGCTGAAATATCTTTGCATAAAAAATCGTTATTGCAGTGTTATATTCTTTAAATGAACTAAATCCCGATATTATATAATGAAATGAATGAGCAGTTAAACTATTAATAAATAATACCTAAACATTAAACTAATGCATTTTAAAGGTCAAACCCCTCAGTCGCATTTATTTTTTGAAGTCAAGAATAAATTAAAATCTAAATAAATAACTAATTCCTTTTTCTCATGGAAACTGATTTGAATTGGAATGATTTTATAAAATCTCGCAAATACAAAATTATTATCGGAATGATAACTTGAATTTGAGAATGACGTGAAAAATACTTTTTAAAAAAATGCACTTCCCCCAGACCTCCGAAAGAAGAAAAACCAGGCGTTACCTACAACGCTCCAGTAAATTGTTAGTTTAGATGACACTTTTTCCCGCCAAATGTTCTTTTGTCTGCTCACTTTAATGGTAATAGTTGCAGCTAGGCTTGTTCGTTCTCGTGGATGGGACCACGTTATAGAGATTGGAGGAGACAAAAGAAGATAAAAAAAATTTTTTTAGAGAAACAGAATGGCATCACGTCGTTTTTTGGAGGAAAGTGGCCAGTTTCGCTTTCCTGTGGGTGAAACCATCACAAAAGATAATTTGTAGGAGAGAACGACAGAGCTGTGTTGTAATTTACGATCCTAAAGTTGAATAACGCAGGCGTTTTCTTTCAACTGAATGGACAATGATGCCTTTTGTGTTCTTACTCTGGGTGGCATTGCACTGAATAGGAGGGATTTTAGATGAGTGAAAGGTGTTTTTTGCTATGTTGAGATGTTTGATGGTTTTTAGCCAGGCCGATTGAAGAGAGGGTGGTTTTGCATTTGCTGGGCTATAATTTGCGACTCACAGAGCATGCAGCGGGGCTGAATATGCATATACAAGATAAGTTTACCAGCTTGTGCGGGGTTTTTTGGACGCCTGAATGGAGGTTTAAGTTTAAAAGATTATTTCACTAGAATAAATTTTATCACGAAAAATAAGCACGTGGCACGTCTTTTTAAAATGAAATATATTATTTCGTTTTCATGCGCTATCATAAAAAAAGGCCTAAATTACACACCAAACAAAGTGCGTTTTCCTTAAAAAAAATGGTATAGAATTTATTTTTCTTCTGTTCAGGATGTTAAATGTGTTTTTTAATTTAATTAGTTTTTATTTCAATCAACAGTTTGCACGTGGAAAAATGGACTTCCTCGCAATAAAAACATTCTAAGCAGTGCTTCCCACGTAAATTGTCTCTTCATAAAAGTAATCAAAAGTTTCATCCCCTGAGGACAAAATCTCTTATTCCTTTAGTTTATAGTGTTTTAGAAATGTAAAAAAAAGAAAATGAAATCAATTGTGCTTGGAAATCTTATACTTAAATTTTACATACGAATTTGCCGATTGCATGCTTCATCGAGTGCAGCAACATGCAAAGATTGTTGCTAAAATATAGTTTTCATTTCGGTATATAAGGCAATTGCTGTTAGTTTTCTAAACTTATATGCAATTTCTTTTGAATAATCGCCGTTTTCAAATCATTCAAATTAAGAATATTGATTTTTTATTAAAAAATTGCAAACTGTTCAGGTTTCATTTTAAAATTTATATTTAAAAAAATTATATATTTTTATTTAAACTCTCTAATAAGAATTTAAATCATACATTAATGTTTTATAATATTATATACAAATATACATTAAAATTAGTCTGTAAAAATTATTTTAAATAAAATATAGTCATTACAACACCTACTCTATATTTGATATTTTCCCTTGTCTGCATAAAAAGAACGTAAAAAAAATTATCACTCTACCTTTTAATTGATTTAACTGTAATATTAATTGCTTTTCTTATTTTACTAAGGAAATTTTTATTTATAACGCTAATTGTGTCTCACATGAATAATAAAGCATATAGTATTTATTATATTTCATAACTAATAAATACTGTTTTCCTTCTGATACATTAAGGCATGTTTTATGCACATAAACATTTTTCTTTTCAAAAATTGTTTAATGTAATACGTTATATTCCAAAATATTGAAGTTTTCCAAAATAATGTACAGCAATTTCAAAATTGGCATGTAGCATAATGATGAGTAATCCTTAAAACATTCTAGTGCTTTAAAAATCCGCATTTGAAAACTAGGACTCAGCCATGTAATCTTAGACAAATCTCATTCACACTTTCAGAAACAATTTACATATCCAGGAGTTGAACATTATACCAACAGCTTTGCGGATAAATGTGTTGACATTTTTACAAGCACATGGCATAAACACTCGACATAAAACTTTTGAACTAACCACATGATGTATTTCAAGAAAGTTCCTTTTTCTTTGTCGAATCACTAATTATTACGTTACTTTCAATACGTTAAAATCTCAAATCCCTCCCCACTCTCTGATCGACGCTTAAGACTGAAGCATATGCTGCTCACAGATTTCGTCCTGGAACGTATATGTCATGGAAAACAACAACCAGATGTCGACATGAAACACCTCTGACTGTCCATCTAGGGCCAAATGTTGAGTCCTGGATTCGTCGAACTTAGTTACCATGCCAATCAAGACGGATCCCCACCAACATTTTGACTTCATCGAGGTGTGCCACATCACATCTAAGACCTCCTTATCGTATATTGCTGTTAACTTCGTTCGCCACATCCATGGGGTTTCATCGTCGCGTAAGTTAACAGAGCAGATAAATGATGTCAAGCTGTAGTATTACAATACTGTATACAATGTTGCCGTAATTATTCTTGTCGTTTATCTGATATCTAGACTTAAAACTATTTCAGAATTAAAGATCATCTTAATGCTTAGATATATAAACCTAACGAATCTATTAGATGATAAATGTAATTTGACAACTGTTCATACATTTGTTTACCATGTCGTATAGCTACAAAAACAACCACCAAAGACAAAAGAAGACTTTTCCTAGAAGAAGATGTTAGGTGCAATACGTTAGAGAATTCTCGTCTTCAGTGCTTGTTGCTAATTTATTTTGCCATTCACTTTAACTGTCTTTAGCCTTCGTACCTTCACATGTTTTGCTCTATTTCTTCCTCAAACGATAGTCATGAATAAAGCATGGGCAAATGATCTTAAGCTATTCGTCCAACTTTCTATACAACTTTATACTTCAAAGTTGTTTGAGATTTTTCTACTAAATTAAGCACAGTTTTAGTGAATTTCTGTAAAAACTGGTACTGTACAATATACTACTCTCTTTGCTGCATAATATTGTACTAGAGTCGAAAGATACAGTAATACACACATACATACACATATATATATATATATATATATATATATATATATATATATATATATATATATATATATATATATATATATATATATATATATATATATATATATATATATATATATATATATATATATATATATATACTATGCGATGAACATCGCATAGTAAAGTCAATGTCCTCCAATCCGTGATTTTCAATGTCTGGCGCATTCCTTTACTTATGACGTAAGTAAAGGTATGTTAAAAAGTTATTAGTCGGCACTTTTCAAATTAAAAGATATGATTTCCCTTAAGTGACCCCAGGGACAAATTAGAGAGGTTTTTCTGTTACAAGAAAGTGGTAATTCAATTTTATTAATAATGGTTACAGATTGATAAAATAATAAAAGTCAAGAAGTTTAAAAAGTATCTAATGAAAAGTTTTTTAGTTATGAGAAGAAAAAAAAGATTTTAAATTTTATAAAAAGACCCCAAATTGTGTGCAGATTAAATTCAATTTGAGGACGGTCATATATCCTGGTTGAGATACAAACTCAATAATATATTAAACCTTACCATCATTGGTAATCTTGCAAGTCACCAGTGGAACTCATGGACATAGACCTACCAAGAAATACCGTCCCGATGATGACAAATCCTCGACGGTACATTTGAAGCAGATGACTTTATCAATGCTACAAAGCCTTTCCATCAGTGTACAAAATTCAAAAACGCTCCAGCTTCTCCGTATCATATGATGCACTGAATCAATATAAATACCCAAGACGTATTTTCTAGCCCTGTTGCACTAGCCCCTAAATTTATGCATAATCTCCATGACTTTGTTTAGTAAGTTGGCATCGTACACTATCGGGATAAGAACCAGCATCAGCTCCTGACACATTCAATTTAACACCTAAAACATTCAATTCAACAACGGTGCCACAGATACCTCATTTAGTTTTTTCAATAAGTATGCGTCCCCTATTATTTCGTTACTCAAATTGTAAGATTGACCTCTTCCCTCTTAATGTCGCTGCGTCGCTTTCCTTTCAACCAAAAGAAAAATTGCCTCTCTTGATGCAAGACTCAGCCAGAACCGAAATACCAAATTAGATTACACATCCAGTAAAGTACGAATTTTATTTCCTTACTCGGACAAATATCAATAACTTTCAGCTTCATACACATAAAGTCTCTTCAGGGGCCAGTTGTCGTATAGAGGGTATTGTATTTTGAGGAAAAATTTAGATGTACACTGCTGGCCACCCAAATTGCAACACCAAGAAAGACAAGAGATATCACAACAAAATTTATTTTGTAGATAACATGTTGACCAAGTATCAAATGATTAAATTTATAGACTTCTGTGAAGTGTGGTTCCTGCCAAAATCAGTAGCCAGAGTAGCCGCCATTGTTGGATATCACCGCTGCCACACGCCTCGACATTGATTCAAAGAGACTTTGTATGAGTTCTTGGGGTACAGCAGACCAAGCAGCTTCCACACGTTGCCAAAGTTGATCTGCTGTGGCAGCTGGGGATGGAATCTGGGTCAATCGTAGAGCAACCATGGACCACATGTTTTCTATCGGCGAAAGATCCGGAGAGCGAGGCGGCCAGGGAAGCAATTCAATCTGGCGATTGACGAAGAACCGTTGGACGATGCATGCCACGTGTGGTCGCGCATTATACTGTTGGAATATGGCTGTGGGCAAGCCCTGAAGGTAAGGAAGGACAACTGGCTCCAACACCTCGGAGATGTAGCGCTGGCTGTTTAAAATACCTGCAATGCGTACTAGAGGTGTGCGAGAGTGATATCCAATACCGCGTCATACCAAAATACCCGGTGCAGGACCAGTGTGGCGGTGCATAACGCAGCTGTTCAGCATCCCCTCTTCGCGGTGTCTCCAGACTCGAATGCGACCATCGTGGTGTTGCAGACAGAAGCGTGACTCGTCAGTAAAGATAATTTCATTCCATTCTGCCGTCCACATCCTTCTGTCATCGCACCATTGGCGGCGGAGACGTCTGTGGTTCTGCGTCAAGGGTAGACAAAGCAATGGACGTCTTGCGGACAGACCACTCTGCTGTAAACGGTGTCGAATGGTACGCGCAGACACTGGATGATGCGTTACAGACTGCATGTGCTGTGCTATGGTTCGTGATGTGACTGAGCGATCCGTCACTGCCATGCGCACAATTTGCCTGTCATCACGTGAAGTGGTGCGCTGAGGTGGATGCGATCGAACACGCCGGTCCGTCGTACCCTCCTGCATCCAACGATCACATATCCGCATTACAGTTGTTTGGTTTCGTCCAACATGACTACCGATTTCCCTGAAAGATAATCCACAATCTTGGTAGGCCACTATCCTTCCTCTGTTGAACTCGGATACTTGATCAAAAGATGATCGCTGTTTTCGACGAGGCATAATTGATCGTTTTTTTAAACCACAAGAAAAACACAATTGCCGAACTTGAAATCGTCGAAATCTGCAAGCCTTAAATAGCGCTTTGAAGTGGCGCCACAGGCCCGCGTGATGTGCGTCTGCGCTGAAATTCTAATCATTTGATATCTCACCTCCGCTAATGCATGTTGTAAATTTCATGTTATTTGCATGCTTCCTTCAGGGTGTTGCATTTTCAGTGGCCAGCAGTGTATATTAGGTTGGCAACCAGAGCAGGCAGGTGGTAGGTAACTCTGCTTTTCATAATCTTGCGCAGTCACATTTTTTTTCAAGTTTAAAGTAATAAATAGTAGTTTAGGCTAAGTTCCTTCATTTTTTTTCTAAACTGATGTATGTTTTTTAAATTTTGTTATGAGATATTACATATATACAATTCCTAAGGGAAGACCAAGACTTAGTGTGACTGCATATGCAATTAATTTTTTAAGTCATTTCTATAACAAAGTAGAAAACCCCGGTTCAATAGAGTGTTGAATGGAAGAATATTCTAGGCAGTGGCACACCCAGGGGGGGGGGGGGCAAGGGGCCCTGTCCCCCCAAAGAAATAGAAATTGCATTATGAATATTAAATTTGCATTATAAATATTTTTATCCATCCAACTCGCCCCCCCCCCCCCCAATATTAAATCCTGGGTGCGCCATTGATTCTAGGTAAAGCTCTGGTCCATACTGGGGACTCTCCATGACTTTACTGTAGTACCGATGATATACTAAATATTAGTTTGGACATACAATGTTTTTGTGTCCCAAGTTTATATATGATGCTTAATTTTTTCATTAATATTTCGGGGGAAATGAACCACGAGAATGTAGCCTGTACGTATTTGTGTGTGTGTATGTGTGTGTGAATACACATTGAAGAATTACTAGATGTATATGTATACATTTTATCTCCACTAAATGTTTCGTTTCTGGTTTACTTCACATTAAAATAATAAATAGTGGAAGCAATTTAGGCCCCATTAGAGAAAAATTCACGTGGAGTCCCACAAAGAAATAATACATCATTAATTCAAACACCACAAAATTTCTTCAGTGTTTTTCAAGAGACTAAAGAACACCCAACCATCTGTACTAAGAAAATATCTGCGTCCTCTTCTTAAAGAATACATGGGGAAAAAATAAAATAAACTCTTATGGGAGTGTCACCTCAAGTGGGAGGAAAACACATTCTCTTACTTTTTCGGCATTGAAAAACACTTCAGCAACTCAAACCGAGAGGGGCCCGGGCAAGATTTTTAGCGTCCATCGTACCAGTAGTGCTTTTTCCTTTCATTTTCTTGGTGCTATTTTATTTTCATTCCATCTCGGTGAAAGGAAGGAGTACTTCTAAGGTCTAAAAACCTCGGACACATTTACTGAAGTGACGGCGGATACAGGGCAGCCTAAAAGCATCCTCTCAGCTCTCGGCGCTATCCACTTGCCGGCAGGATATGAGGGGTTTGCAAGCGGTTGGCGAGTTATCGATGTTCAGACCGACTTGGCGAAGGTGTATTTAATTTTGGGCCAGAATGTCTCACAATACAAACCTCTTGTGTCAGTGCGATATCCTATCATGGCTTGGGGGTCCACGTGTCCTCTTGACGTAAATGCTTTAACGACCGTCGAGGTAATTTATAGTATCCGTGTTTCGAAAAAAAAAACCCAATGAGAAGTGAAAATTAACCTTTAGCTTATGGGGCCCATTTTTCCGATTTCCTCTTTAGATCAGGAAATTTCACACCCCCCTTTGTAAGAACAGCTTTTAAGGGGCTTGTATATATATATATATATATATATATATATATGTGTGTGTGTGTGTGTGTGTGTAAGTAATATCTCAATATATCGCGTCCTTAAATTATAACCTGAAAGGGAAAACTATCTCATATTTACATGGCTGGATCTAGACTCAGCCTGAAAGGAATAAAAATTACATTTAACTGTACAGTAGTCTTGCCAAACTTCAAGTGCATCATTTATTAGAGCGAAAATACATCCGTTCATAACAGAAGAACGTCTCGGAATAATATCACCTTTCAACATTAAACGCGATATAAAGCGCGAAAAAAAAAACACGTGGCTATTATTTGTAGGTTCAGCAGATTTAGGGGACTCGCGAAGCTAAAGCACTCCTGAATTCGGACATATACACGTATAGAAATGTAAAGGCATGCTATTTAAAGGCCTTGTTCTTATGGGAAGCTCTGTGGCTATGGGTTTTTAAGACACAAATTAATATTACAGGGGATTAGATTTAAGAAAGGGAATTTAAATGCTAGAATAGAGGCTATAATATTTAAGATATTACACATATATATGTATATATATATTGATTCTGGGACCCTTATTCTTGGGATACATGCTATTCCACCCCGTAAGGAAAAGGTTAAGGGCTTTGCAATTCTATATATTTCTTCATTCTGAAGATTAATTCATTTACTGCACAGGATTTTCATAAAGCGTTCATTTAGGCGAACATTTCAGAACACGATCTAAGCTGAGAAAACAATTTCTTCAGTGGAAATATATCTACGGAAATGCTTAATGAAATACCGGGAAAGTAACAGACGGATATTATATTATATTTATACATGTAATTCATTTACATCACAGGATTTCATAAATTGTTGATTAATCGTTCAGTATAACGATCTAAGCTGAGAAGTCGGAATTACTGCCATTGATATAGTTTTACGGAAATGCTTAGTAAAATTCCAGGAAAACAGTAAACGGATAGTATACATACATATCTAATTCATTTACAACGCAAGATTTTGTAAATCGTTCATTATGAGGTACATTTCAGTTCAGAGATCTAAGCTGAGAAGACAATTTCTTCCGTGGAGATATTTCTACGGAAATGCTTAATATAATGCCAGGAATGTATCAGTGGATAATATATATACATCGATTTCGAGCTAAAAAAGCAATAAAATGAATAAAATAATTTATGATAACTTTAGAAGAAGTTAAAAAATTTGTAGGTTTTTTTTTTTCCCCCAATGCGGAGGCACTTGTAATCAAACATTGGTCTATATTACGCCGCAATTTTACTGCCCATTTTATTATAGGGGCACCATATAGGCGGACAGCATTACCCCCTATGAAGGGACGACACTAACGGAGGCATTTTACGTGGCGCAACGCCGGGATTTGATCTGAGCACCCTCAGCACCGAAAACCAGCGCGCTGTACCACAGGGCCGCCACAAGCCCAATTTGTAGGTTTAAGTAATATAGTTTTGCAAATCAATCATTTAAAAGCAGAAAATTAATTAAATGTTATAATGCACAGAAAAACTAATTATAGATTGATATGAAACTAAATAAAATTTAACTTCATCATAGTTGTTTCTACAAAGCACATGAGAAATTTAATGTCTTCTAATACGTAGAGTTTAGTTAAATAAATCAAAATGCTTAGGTCTTTGTTTTTTCCCTCTAAACACTTAAACGTTCTGTTCATTACCTACATGATATTTCACGTTCTATAAATTTGCCATTTTTAAATTTAGTGGAGAATGTTTATATTTCCTTGTTATACAGAATGATTTCCTTAAATGTTCATGACAATAAAATTATTTGTTTCTAGTAACATATACAATTTTCATAGACAGTCAGTAGTAATTTCTATGTACACCAAAACCAATCCAGAACACTAAATCTAAAGATCGAATGTTGGCCCGAATTCTGAGACTGGATTTTCTTTTGCACGCGTAGCCTCAGTTCAGTCATAAAGATTGGTGATATTTGAATTGCAGTTAATTTAAATTCCCGTATTTTGTGGTAAAATATTAAATTTTTATTCCTATGATCTTATAACACTCGGAACTCTATTACGCGGTACATTGGTATGGATATAAAGGCAATAGAATATTTAGCAAATCAGTCCTGAGATCAGAAAAGGCTCGATATCTGGCAAATAAGTTCTATTTGACAAGAAAAATTTTAAAAATTCAACCTCTAGAATGTGTGGCAAAATCATAGTTATCATGGCAACTGTGCATAATGAGGAATAGCCACTCGGACATCATTGATCAAGCGGCCACTCTTGAAGAGGGTCCAAAATTGTTAATGTTTATGACGATCATGACATCTAATTTCAGTGGCATAAAAATCAGCACATTTTTCCAAAAAATCAGATTATCAGTTGTATTTACAAAGTAGAAGAAAATTTGATAAATGTCCAAAATGTTGCTCATCAGTGCAGTTACGGTTTTATAAAACATAAATCTCTGTATTTCTTTTCGGAAGCAAAATAGGGCTGTAATGCTAAAATCATTTTCCTTTGAGAAACTCAAAGTGTAACTCCCCGATTCGGAAGAAAGAAAAATAAAACCACTTGCGAATTCTGGGATTCCGAGAACAGTTTTTTCCGTGCAACCTGGAAGTTCAAAGAAAACAGATGGCTCAGAGAAAACCTATAAGTTCCGAGGTTCATATAATTGCACTATTGATTCCTGCTCTCTATAAATACTGTAACAGTCTACAAGCTAATACCTCCCTAGGGAATTCAAACTAAACATTTTGAACATTTACCATTTGAAATGATATTTTTAGTACCACTGGGACTTATTAAGTATATGCTGTATAAAATACTTCGATCGTAGTTAAATGCTGTTTAATGCTTCTGTTTCATTTTTATGTAACAGAAATATTTTAAAAAGTCTCTAAGGGTTCAGTCAATAGTTTTGAATACGAATTTTATAATTACTTTTATAATTGCTTCGCTTTTATGAATACCACTTTAATAGAATATTGCGCCCGAAAAAAAAAGAATAATTTCTTTATGCTTTCAATCAACTTCATCTATGAAAAGCCGTATGTGATATATAAAAACTTTCCATTTTAACTTAGTTTTATTGATTTATGGTATTCATGTAAGAAATAGAAAGTAGAGCACATAAAGATTCTTATAGCTGTCAAAGCTGTCGGTATTATTAATTGTTAAGATCTAACCGCAATTTCTGTATCTTAGACCTTAAGGAGAGTTTGTTATTTTATTAAGATATGATTCCATTAAAATGTGAAATGTCATGAATGAAGTGTTGTAAGGAATTACATTATCGGTCTTTTGAAAAAAAATTATGAATTAAATGTGTATCTATAATGTTGTCTGTAATTTCTTCGCTGAAAATGTTACACTTCCCTATCCAACAAATCTTAAATTAAGCATCATTTGGGTGGGTCCAAGGCAAAGAGAGGGCAATCAAATTTTGGCAAAATCGGGCTAAGTCGCGTTTGAAATCGCAAATAATTCATAATTCATCTGTAAGACCGATAGAAGGCAGCACTATAATTTAAAATATATGTTTAAAATTATAATAAAATTTGGGGCTTTTTAAGGTTTTTAATTACTGTCTAAAACATCATCAGGGAATCAAAATACACTTTCCTTATTAAAGGTAAAACGAGAAAAAAAAAACAGTTTCTTGACGCAGGAAGAATCCACCAATATTTCACAAAAGTTCAATTACCCCAAAAGTCTTTTTTTTTAACTTTTTCACTTTGTCTTCGCAATCCATTTAACATAACCAAATTTATAAATGTTTCCTTAATTATAATTGGAAAGAGGGTCTCATTATGATACAAGAATAAAGTGGCATGTTTCCAATAATTAACAGTGGTACTAAGAAATTGATATATTTTTTCTTCAAAACCTAACCTTCTATTCACTCTGTAAGTGTACAAGAGGAATTGTTTTTTCTATTATTTTAGCTAGACAAATACATTAGGTACAGAAACATAAATTTTACACAAGTGCTCAATTTTCGCTCTTTTATCTCAAAGTATGTAAGCCAAAGTATTTAAGGCATTTTTTCATTCTTACTATGAGAACAGTTTAAAGAAAATACTTCTAAGTAGGATAAATTACCATTAATTAATATATATACACATATACAGTCGAACCTCGTTATAACGAACTTCAAGGGACCAAAGGTTTTGTTCGCTTTATCCGGTGGTTCGTTATATCCGGACCATTAAGAAAAATGCTAGAGTTCCCAAGATGTATAAATCATTAGTTACAATGTGTATTCAATAAATATGTATTAAAAATGATAAAATCTATTAAAAATGATCATTAATGAATTAAATCGACTAAAATCGATTACATTAAACTGACACAATACTAATTAAATTACGTACAATAGGGAAACGGAGGGACCAAAATTTTCGTCCGTTATATCCGTGAGTTTGTTATATACCAGGTTTGCTATAATGGGGTTCGACTGTATAAAGTATCAGTCTTAAAATGTAGTTTATAATCTGACTTCAATGTATACAGTCATCAGGGAATGAAAACTGTAGATTTTTGAAGTATGAAACCATTTTAATACTTAATACGAAATGTTAAATTTAATAATTCATTGCTGTAATAAAGGAGTGAGATTTACTCTAAATCTACTTCTTACCTGCTAGGATTATATTGCTATAAATAATGTATTACTTTCTATGATTGAAAGAATCTTAAGAGATCATTGAAATACTCTTGGGGTTCGTTATATAAAAGATTGAAACGGGTTAATATGGATACCAATAATTGTTTGCTTGTCAACGTAAGTTAATTAGTTTTGTTTGGTTAAAAGATATTTAAAGGACTGTAAAACATTTTCATTGAATGAAACTCATTCTTAGTATTGCAACAAAAGAGAAGTTTATAGTTATTGATACAAAGTCAATGCATTTTAATGTACAGAATATTTTTACCATAATAATAGAAAATCAAATGTGATTTTGGCTAACTTCCTATTCTTTTGAGGATCTACTGAAAAGCTTGTTTCAGTCGTAAATAAAAGCTACGCAAATGCAACATAGCATGTCCTAGAGAAAAATGATTTATGCTTATCATAATCATCCGCTGTAAAAGATTAATATAAATGGCAATGTTTTCTTTTGCCATGTTCTTAACAGGAGTACTGTAATCGCCATTTGGCGATAAGTATTTCAAGTATTCCACTTAAGTGTGGTAACCCTGCCTCAGCATTTTCAGTCACATATCCTCTTCTCCAGCACATAACAAGAGAGACAGAATGAATGGAAGTATTTCGTTAATGTTGGCTCTTTTCGCTGGAGCTGTAATACGATAAGAACCGAGATGTTTGGGGGCCACTCAAGACGGCCATTTCAATAAATGCATCAAAGGCTCAATGCCATTTGTGTTGAAAATTAGTTTAAGGAAAATGATAGCAAAAGAATAAAAAAAAAGAGCTAGGAGTGAGCATAAAATGTTTCTGTGTTGTAAAAGAGCACCAATCACATAAATTAATCTTCACTGTTAGATTGTTTTACTAGTTTGCTGAATTTTTCATACATCTTTACGATTCTTAGAGAGCATTTAATAAAAAAAGCTTTTATTTTATTTAAAACTAGCCAAGTTGTTAAACACAAAAAAATAAGAATGTTTATTTTAAAATTTCCTTTTTATTGGAATAAGCTTTTAACCTAAATTTTAAGATTCTATTCCGATTGAAATTTATTCAGCCAAAGGAGTTCATTCAGTTAAGGAGTTCATTTTTACATTTAATTTAGTTTGTTGTTATATAATATTGCAAAAGAGTTACAGTTATAAGTGTCTTGTAACCACTAAAAAGGAGTTAAAACTAAAGACAACATTTTAACTTTTTAATATTAACCTTTAACTTATGGGGTCTATTTTTCCGATTCGCTCTTTAGAACGGGAAATATCATACCCCCTTTGTAAGAACGGCCATTAAGGGGGTTATATATATATATATATATATATATATATATATATATATATATATTCATTCTTGACCTCGTATTCTTGGGATACATACTAACCCACCCCATACGGAAAAGGTTAACAAAGAAAGAAAACAAAAAATAGTGCAGTACACATTCTCATGTACTTAACTGATGAATAAAAAGATATAAAATTTCAAAAATCACTACTAAAATTATATATACGAAACACTAAAGAAATGATTAATCCAGTGCTAAATTAGCTTAATTAGAACTTGTTAAATGTTAAAGCACAAGTCCAAGATCTTGTATTTTTCTCTACTCTCATAATTCCATATTACTTAACTCTAAACTTGATTTTTGTACGTACAAAATTTTCTATTCACATATTTTTCACAAACATATATATTTTTGCATATCTCTGAATGCAAACTAAAGACACCAGCATGTGGCAGCGAAGAAAAAGTACAACCATGTCCAATCTATGACTGCCGTACTAAACGCATATATATATATATATATATATATATATATATATATATATATATATATATATATATATATATATATATATATATATATATATATATATATATATATATATATATATATATATATATATATATACATTTTAGAGCCATCAATTCTTCCTAGAGAAATATGTGTAAAATATATTTTACTCATCCGAGGAGGCCTTCAAAATTAAAAGTATAATGCTTAACAGGTTTCTTTACAGTACTAGGTTATGTCTCGGATAGTCAAGGAGCAGTAAAAACCAAATTAGGATTCTTGGATTAAGTTATAAAGTGATCATATTTCTGGAATCCTTTATATATTCATATTCATATAGAATCTTACAGGATTACATTTATATAAAATTTATGGGATTTCAATTTATACTAAATTTATATTTTCCCTCTAAACATTCCTACATAATCACGATAAATTAACTAATTTAGAAATTTTAATTTTAATATATTCAGAAAATTTATGCTGTAATTTACGGTAATTTTAAAGGCAGGGCCAAATTTTAGGTATTAAACACTCAACATAGTTAGAGAACTTCTGAAAATTGAAGTTTTTCAAGAATTAAAACCACTTTTCATATATCATAAAATAAGGAAGAAAATGTATTTAAATTCATAAGATTTTTGAAGAAGATACATTAGATTTACTTAATAAATAACAAAACTTAACTTAGATTTACTTAGATTTACTTAATAAATAACGCCTCATAAATGACAAAAGAAAGCGTGTTGGGAGATAACTAAAAATGAATGCTTCCACTCAAGTCAAAACAGGAACAAAGTGATGAAATCTCTTTGCTCCTGATTTCTATCATTTATGATTTTTTATTATTGTATTATTATTATTATTATTTGACTTCCTCCACATTTCTCTGCTTCAGTACTCTGTAAAAATGAAATACTGTTTTGGGCATATGATAAAAATGGAAGTATAACTAGATAGGTTAAAATAAAACATCTTTAACCCTCAAACCGGCCCACCGGTCATTATGACCGGCAGCGGTGGAACTAAGGGGTGGGGCAAGGAGTGGGGAGAGGCGTGAACGCTTGGCTGACTTTGACATCCTCAGTCAGTTCCTGGACGTCAGGGAGAGCACATCAGGGTTTCACAAATACTCGCCATTTGCCAGTAAGTTGCAAATTTGTAAAAGTATGGCGGTCAAAATGACCGGTAGCCTGTTATTGCTCAGTGGCAAAAAGTGTTTTTGCCACTGAGCAATAACAGGCCTACCGATCCTGATAGGGATGGTCCTGATAGGGATTTCAATGTTCTGTGCGATTTTTAAAGTATCCTGTGAAGCCTTGACATCACTCTTCTCTACCTCAATCACTGGCAGGCTAATTTTTCGAGCAATTATGTCTTAGAAACATTGTGCAATTCTTTTAAGAGCCCTACGATTTGATGATGTAGATACCAGATCAAAATAAATTAAATAAATTGAATAAATAAGTGTAGATGATTTTTTTTCCTCACTATTCATCACTAATATAAATCAAACAACCCTGTACACAATATATATATATTATGCAGTTCCATCGTAATAACGCAAAAATAACAGCATTTTACGCTTGGGGGTCAATTTGACCGATAGTCCTGATAGTGGCAACAAATTCATGGGCCGGTTTGAGGGTTAAGATACGAAAGTGGCTTACCCAAAACAGGAGAACCTGCTACCTAGAAACATTACAATCTGAAATGCGCAGCTTTTTTTTTTTTACCTGAAACAACATTTCGTTTTTACACTGTATAAAAACTTTCAATTTTATCAATAGCTTTCTAGAAATGCATAGTGGTCTACGGAGTGTCTAGAAATCATGTTAAGTCATAATGAATTATTGTAGAAGTAGACTTGAAACAAGATAAGTTTTATCCTGTATAAAACATCAGCTGAATATTTTCCAAATAACAAGACTGTAAAAGTACTCTATTATGCAGTACAGAATTATTTTGAGAGCACTATGTTTATCGTAACAATGTCTCATAATATATTAATATCTAACTGGTAGACGTGGGGCCTAGAAACGTTTGCAATTTTATTTAAAGGATTCATTGCAACCCCAGAGTTTCGTAAATGAACCTAATAGTTTTAAGTGTCGGAAAGTATATCTAATTTCAACAAACTATATCCTATAGTTAAAATTTTTCTTTAAGTTTCGGAAGAGTAAATTTGTGGAATAGATTTTTCCTCGCAACTGTTATGTTTCATCACTTTAAGGAGAGACTTAGAATATTAAACGTTTAATTAATATGGAATTACTGATTACGTATTATTTTTTCACTTAGATTTCAATTTGAGATCGATTTCTTATTGATTTATTTTTCTTTTAACTTCCGATAGAAAGACTGTATTTCTTCTGTGATGTATGCCACTTAGGAATTTTCAGCTTTGAGCAGTTCAATCTAAGCAGCATCGAGTGACACATTTAGTTTTAATTAATTTCATTACCGGTGTGAGTAAACTGTTTCATCACTTATCTGAATCTTTATTAAGCCTTAGTGCGATGTATTTGCAGGCATACGTTAACTCCTTCGCTTTCGCCATCTGACTTGACACAAAAATCGATAATGCAGTTCATTAGCTTAAGTTAATTAGATTAGGAAATCGCAAAATTGTAGGTAAAATCCAAACTCTTTTTCTACGGTGATCACTATTTGACAGAATTTGAGTACATAAGGGTTAAATATAGCGATAACTTTGGTTGCATGTTTAGCGATGGTGAAAGAAACTAAGATTTATGGTTACATTCGTATCGACTTTAAAAAGAAAGTTTTTATGAAATTCATAACTAACACCAAAAAGAATTTAAAGCCGTGAAGAAATTTTAACATTGGAATTCAACCTTTTTAATGTAAGCTTGTTCGTAATATGTTTTACATTTTATTTTTAAAAATATATAAATTAAACCTATCATTCCACAATGTAATTATACTATTTAATTATGAAAAATGCGTTAACTCGTCATTTTTAAAAACATTTATGTAAAAATTATAATTCTTGGCTCTTCTTTATTCTGACATACAACCAAGTGATTGCCAAACCTATTGTGGTAACATTACTTCTAATTAAAAAAAGGAACATAAAACTAATAAATTTGCTTCATTCAATAATTACATCTATTTTTCTAAACGCACGTAGATAACTCAAGCAGTCATAATGTATAATATCCTATGGTAGAAAATCTTTGCAGGAGTCATTCTAGCCGCTAAGTGTTTACTTCACAGTTGAAAAACGGTGCTACATTCAATATTCAGCTGATGTCAAGTCCGTCTCCAAACTACAATAACTAGCAGCGTGGTCATACTTGAAAATAAAAAATATGATAAACAGACATTAACAAACTTCATTCACTCAATAACTTATCACTAAAGTCTCTTCCCGAAACTGTTTGCCCGAACAACCAGAATTTGCAATATCTTATCAATAGAAAATATAAGCAAGAGTCCAAGTAGTCGTAATAATTTTATCTTTCCCCCGAGATCACATTAAATCCAGCATTTGCAGAAATAGATACGTGACCAATCAAAACAGATCAGAATCTACTTTCAGGAAAGATTCAACATACAAAAAAAGATGAAATACAAGAAGTGATTGAAAAATAAATGTACACAAAATATTGATACAAAATATCATTAATGACCTAAATTGGGCATTTCTGAGAGGGAATCACATCTGTAAGACTGTAATGGAAACACTGTAATGGGGAAGGTTTCCGTGACACTGTAATGGAGAAGGGATATATACGTAGGATGAAACTTTAATAGTGGCAACTTGATATGTAAAAAGTATACAGAAGAGATACGGGGGTGAAACTTTTATAGCCCCTTCAAAATAGGTATCAGCATTGTTTAGCACCCTTTGATAACGTTCTGGAAGCTGCAGGATGCCGTTGGCAGCACCTGATCTGTGGATCCTTCGAAAGGAGCGGTCTACAGCCTGCAGAATTTCTGGTGGAATCCACGGAGTGGTTCTTTCATCTTGGGGATGAGATCAAAGTCACAGGGGCTTAAGTCCGGGGAATATGGGGGATGGTAGAGTACTTCCCAGCCCCAGCGAGCAAACACATCAGCCACAGTGTGCGCACAAGCCTTTTCCTTCCATCAGCACGATGAAACAAATTATTTCGTACGATAGACTGGTAACTAAAACATAGCTGTGTCCATCCTGTCACTGTGCAGGCCTATGATGTTTGTGGAGAGAGTACATTCGCTCTGATGTAAAGCAAGTATGTGAAGTACGTGTGGTGTAAGCTGCTTTTCTGCTGCGTGGGGACTCTACAACAATGTTGCCACCATTAAAGTTCCATCCCTCGTACTTAAATCTCCAGTAAGAGAAAGATTCCAAATAACTATCTCAGGAAGCAGTCCATAAGAAAATGAGATATGTATCATAATTAAAGTAACCTGCATTCACGAATTATATTTTGTTGTGGGACCGGGGAAGCCTAGTGGTTGTTGCGCGGGAATTCAGCACTGAGAATGTTAGTTTCGAATCTCAACAAGTGCCACAGAAAGCTCATATTTTTAAGCCAGGCATGGGTATGTTAACCTTTAGCTAACGGGGGCCCATTTTTCCAATTCCTTCTTTAGAACGGAAAATTCCCTACCCCCTTTGTAAGAACGGCCATTAAGGGATATATATATATATATATATATATATATATAGAGAGAGAGAGGGGGGGGGGAGATATAGATAGATATATAGATATATAAATAAATATATATATATATATATATATATATATATACATATATATATATATATACATATACATACATACATACATATATATATATATATATATATATATATATATATATATATATATATATATATATATATATATATAGATAGATAGATAGATAGATAGATAGAGATACCTGGCTAAGATTTATCCAACCAGGGTGAGGCATGAATACCAACAACAGTAACAGCCTATCTTGTTATAGGTAGATTATGAATTGTCCTGACTGAAAATGGTGGATATGTATGCATTCATTATAACCTAGTCTCAGAAATGTTATCTGGAAATCAAGGAATCACATGCGAGAATAATTGAGGAATATTAAAAGTTATATTGTTCAGTATGCCGCCACAAGTTATTTTAATCAATTTATGAATAAAAAATAAATTGTTAATGATAAGAAAAGAAATTATGATAAATTTACTTCTAACTTTTTATAGTACGGTAAAACGGAATAAATTTTGCAGTCGACAAAATTTAAATGAAAAAAAAATCTGAACTATAATACATTTATACATATTGCTGATATCAATTAAACATATGCAAATTGTTAACCACCAATTTAATGATTTTGATGCTGCAAAGAATTTCGCTCGGTTATAGCCAGTTTATTCTCTAGTTCAAAACATTGTTAACAAAGTCTTCAGGAGTTTTCAAAAAATTACATTCAATCATTTTTATTACTGTGGAAAAACATGTTATTTAATCATTTTATGCTTTCAGCATGAATTGAACTCGTGTTACTTTGTTTAAGGATTTTTGTTATCAAATTTATATTTCCCAATTCTTTTGTGTAACGTCTTAAGCTTTTAAACAATACGTTTCTAAAAAGGCGCTCTCTTTCTCTTTCATTCGAAATACACACGCTTATAAAATTTATTTTTCGAAGCAACAATACTCTGTATTCTTTCAAGCCACATAAATTCTCATCACTTTTATTTCATCGTCACAACGAAACAATACTCACAAATGGTCATCCCGGCAAAACAATAACTCCATAAGCGACCATCGAATCAAAGACTAACGTGACAAACTCACAACTCGCCAACAAACAGTCGTAAACTTGCAAGTTTTCAATCAAGTTTATTTTTTTTTCCCCAGATCTGGAAACTATCCTTTTCTTCTATATAATACAAGTGCGTGTTTCCCCAAAATCCTTCTATAAACACTTCCCATCTCTATCGTGACTTGGCGATTTTAAAAGTAATCTTTTTTTTTCGCCAAGTGTAGGAGCACTTTACTTCAAAAGAAAATATATAGATGAGGAATAGGAAGTTGAAAATATTTTTTATGTACTCAAAACTATCATTTTTTTTTCGGTACTGGAAAAAATTTCCGCGGAGCTCTCCTTTTCCTTCTCTATAAAACTGATTGGACAGTGAACAATACGATATTTTTCTCTAACATGCGCCTAGAAATATGTGATTTCCGTAGAAAACTCCGTTGTTAAACTGACTTCGCATATTCTTTGTTTTGATTTCGACTTCGATTTTGCAGGAGCCGGGATGCGCAGTTTTTTTCGCCTCTCATGTACATATAAAATAGTCTTTTATTTCCCAGTTTATATGTTTTGAAAAGACATGAGAATCGAGGCGTAAGTGCCACGGAACATTTCGTGTACAAAATTTTTAAAGTTGGGAGACATTTTTCAGGCATGTCTGAAGGGGGTGATCCTTAAATTAAATTTCATCGACACATGAAATTTTTTTTTATCATTCCCACTTCATGAAACATGAATGAAAATATAAATTTATCTACTAATGGCTGTATAATGAGCTCACAGTTTTAAATCAATGAATGAAGAAATGTGATATAAATTTACATACTAATCCTTGAAAAGTAGTAAATTAAAGTGATAGTCTAAACATAAAATCTTCCCTTTATTTTCAGCTAAGCGAGATGATCCGCTTAAATCTTTTTTAATTAAGACCATGTCATTAGCATAAATATATATTGCAATCTACTACTAATATTTATTCTTTTAATCACCGTGGAATTCATAAATATTCAATCTAAATTTCTTCAATATTTTGTAACACAAAGTGATCAAATCTTTCCATATAAAATGTTACCTTGTTTTTAATTAAATTTTATAACTACTATTGTAGCAATATTCTACACAATGTGCACTTAAGTGTAGCACAAAACTTATAAAAGAAATCTGAGAGGGAAAAATTACTCTTTTATAAATTTAGAATTTTTCATTATCGTTACAGAAAAACATATTTTCAATGGTTAACAAAGGTCAATAAAACTAACTGTTAAAATTAGATCTGATTACTTCATTATCCAGTCATTACCACATTATGCAGTCATTTATTAATTTGGGATCCTTTGTTGTTGCAAGAAGAAAGCTATCTTTCTCAAAACTTAAAAAAGTTCAATAAAATTTTAAATTTTATTAAGTTACCCCATTATGCAGTCAATAACCAAATAAAATAAGGTTGAACGTTGAATGAGACAAAAGCACCTAATTTCTTGTTCCTGATTATGACTGGAGATTTCATTATTTCAGAAAATCTACAATTGGGGATGAGTTGAAAAACTAGCTGAATACCCGACCCGGATTATGTGACGGAATACATGAGTACCATACTTTATCTAATTTGGTTCATTTAATTTAAATTGACTAGGGCCCCGGGTTGTCCTAATTGGTCGGCAGATCTGTACTGTCCTTAAGGGCCCAGTCCCATATGAAACATCACCGATTAGGGGAAATCAACCTTCGGCTAAGTTTGCAGGCTCTTGTTACGCAGTCCTGGTCTTCAGTTTGACACTTGTTGAGTGGATTAATAGTCCGGGACAGCGTAATCAATCGCATTAATTTAAATTGACTTTAGCAGTAAAGTGTCGTCATTCCTCACAGGACTTCACCAAGTAATTTAAAGACTATAATCTAGCGTCAAAAATGGATTTAATATTTTTTTATTATTGGAATTGAAGCCCCTATTTTAACCCATTTAAAGGTTTGATTTAAAAAAAAAACTTAGTGAGAACCTAGGGCATTAGAAAAACCACCATACAAAATTTCAGCTTCCTAGGTTTGGTTTGACTTGGAAAGCTACAGTCAAGTTTTTGACTTCATCAGGGTTAATTAGACCAGGACCTACTGCTTAACCTTTAGTTTACGGGGCCCATTTCTACGATTCCCTATTGAGAACGGAATATTTCAGACCCCCTTTATAAGAACGGCCATTAAGGGGGTTTTATATATATATATATATATATATATATATATATATATATATATATATATATATATATATATATATATATATATATATATATATATATATATATATATATATATATATATATATATGAAGCCCGGTGGCGTAGTGGTTAAAAGCGTCAAGCTGCCATCCCACAGGTCCACGGTTCGTCCCTGCGACTGGGCAAGGTCGACTCAGCCTTTCATCCCTTGAGTGGGTCGATAAAATGAGGACCAAACATGCTTGGGAACTAAACTCTGGGGGTCCTACGTCAGGTTGACCACATGACTGAGACATATGCTGTATGGCAAGCCCCAAGGTCAAGAGATCGGAGTTGGGTACCGCCGGTCCTGGTCCACACCGGACTGTTGCGCCGTTAGTTTAGTTATATATATGTATTTCTTCTTGGGATACATGCTATCCCACTCCTTAAGGAAAGGGTTAAAGCCGATTCCTAAATGCTACAAACGTGACAAGAGTGGGATTTGAACCCACAGACTTTGGTACCAAATACCAGCGCCCTAGCCATTTGGCCCTAGCCCGGCTCCGCTTCCTAGGCTTTGTGGTTCCAGAGATGCAGTAATCAGTCAATGAGTTAGTGAGTGGCATTTGGTATTTATATAGATGGATAGGTTTAAAACAGCAACACGAAAAAATTGGAGCACATTTGAAAAAAAATTGAATTTTCAAAAAATTTTATCGCTGTCTATTTTGGACCGATTTTAATGAAATACGGTGTGTATATATCTATGATGCCCTGTAGAAAGGGCTTAAGTAAAAAAAAAGGGATTTTGTTAGTATAGGTATTTGTAAATATGCAGTATAGGTATTTGTAGTAGTATAGATATTTGTTAGTATTGATAAAAAAATTTTTGGACTTGTATAAAAAGCTTAAGTCTATCAATTTTGTATACAAAAGTACATTTCTTTGTACAAAAGACTCAAGTCGAAATTATTTTTCTGCGTTTGGTATAAAAGCCAATAACTTTATTTAAATCACTGTTTTTGACTTAAGCTCTTTATACCGGACACCATAGATTTGTTTCTTGGGCCGAACGTTCATTTAAAAGTGACCCGGTTGAAATCCGGTGTTAAATACGGATTTTAAAAATTTATTGGGGTTTTTAGGTACCATCTAACCCCTTCAAGTTTGGTTTTTTTTAGAGATTTCTTAGGGAGCACCTATGTCCACAGTGCAAAAGAGGAACCTCAATACAAAATTTCACTTTATAAGGCTTTGTGGTTCCAGAGATACAGTGATCAGTCCCTCAGTGAGTGTTATTCGGCTTTTACATATATAGATTTAATTTTATCTCAGTAAAAATACATTACTCATCTATATTTCAAAATTCATTTCTTTATGTCTATAAACATTATAATAATTATTCTTTTATGACACAAAAATATAATACATTATGTATAGTGTCCATCCCAAAACTACGAAAAGTAAAATTTTAGAAGCTTATGACAATTACAAACTGTTATTATTAAAGGATATCCAAGGTTATTTTCCTCATTAAAATTAATAGAACATAATAATATCTGTGTTTGCTGTGCAAAGGGTTTTAAGTCCAAAATGAGCTAAACTGAGTTATCAAACCAGGCATGTTTGAAATATCAAGGGCTACTGCAGGGTACAGAAAGCAAAGTCCAATTCCCCACCTAAAGGTTTTTATTCATCAGGGAAAATTTGGGATTTATGAAACAAAACACAAACATATTAGTGTTAAAGGGGTTATGTCCCAAACAAGGACTTAACACTCTTTACTCAATAAAAATAAAATTGGAAAAATTTACTTTAAAAAAATACAAATTAAACTTGAAAAAACTGACCATACAAAGGCCGGTTTTTGGAATCCCGTTTTTCTCAAAACTACGATTTTGGACTTGACACTCTTTACACAGCAAACTCAGATATAAAACTGTCAAAATTACTGGAATATTCTCCCCAAATTTAATGTAGTTTAAAAGCCTTTTATACAGTCATAAAATTAATTATACACGCCATTGGAGCAAAATTAAAGTATATTTAATTAAAATTTATTTGACAACTAATTAGAGAGGATTAAAATGTGCTTGTACTCATTTCATACTTCACATATTTGTAAAAAAGCATTAAAATTTAAAACTGTACTATGCCGTCTAATAAAAGATATATTAAATACGCTTTCTGCATGTATTATTTGCTAAAATTTATCCAAGATAAATTATAACAAAAATTAGATATTTGACTTTACATGCAACGTTTCAATAATAGGTGGGAAAATGACATGTCTCTCGACTGAATGGAAAGTAACTAATTTGTTTAGTAAAAGGAAAGTAACATTGTTTCTATCAATTAAATGCAAGTTAAGTGTCTAAAAGAAAAGGCCTCGATATTGAATAAAATAAAATGCTGTGCTAAAATAACTACTTTAAATAACAATAGTTACATAAATAAATGTAATGGTTTTTTGTTAGTACTTTTTTTAAACAAACCAAACATGACGAATATTATAACATTCATAACAAAGCAAATATATACATATATATATATATATATATATATATATATATACATATATTTCTTTAGATGTTTTGAAATAGTATTTTGGTAAAAATAAAGGAACTTTTGCATTCTTTCGTACAGATATTCAAGTAAAGAAGCAAACACAGTTTTTACTACTATTGAATTTGATTCAACAGTAGTAAAAATTGAACAAAAAATTAAAAAAACGTCGGTGTTTTATTAATTTTTTGTCTTTTTCGGACAAAAAATTAATAAAACACCGGCGTTAGCTATATATTTAAACGTTATACATTTGAACTTGCTACGAGAAACATTTTATTATAAACATAAAGAAAATTTGAGATCATAAAAGCTATTAAAAAGTCAAACACTTAAATGCGCACAGAAATATCAAAAAAAATTATAAGAATGTTAAAAAATCATATTTTGATTCATTCCCGAAAATAAAATTATAACTTACTTCATAACTGAAAATGATTGCGCTCAGGCATTTACCAAATAATGCTCTAACAAATGCCTAGAAAATATGTTTCAGTAAACATAAGCAATGAAAATATCGAACCTAGTTTAATCTTCGTCTGAATGTGCTTTTAAAGTTATTACCCGCAGGCGCGCCTACAAACCTACATTCTTCCACGTCCTTCAATCAATACCATCTATATTCCAGATGATATCGCGTGCTAAACTTGGAAACAGCCCCCCGTTTAGCTGATATCGACAGCACATTTTATTATAATGCACTCTCAATGTAATACACAACGCATTCCAGTAACTGTTTCAAAACATGAAACGAAATAATACAAATGTTGCCCTTTCTCGAAGAAGAGGGAAAAAATGCTCACATATATTTATATCAGATATATAAAAAAGCACTAGGAAAAACACTTTACAAATATTGCAAACATAAAGACTAATACTCAAAAGTACTTTTGAAAACAGCTTTTATAGATATAACATTGGCAAAAAAAAGCAGAAGAGAGATGAACAAGGAGACCTGCATGGAACGCGAAGAAAAATTCGCCCATTTTTTCTTGACCGTCGAGTCTATTTCTCTTTTCTATGATTCGAAAATCTACAGAGAACGTGTTTTTCAATGTCCACACGTTGGGAGTGTACTTTCTTGTAAAATTTTATGTGAGTTCTTTTTGAGTTGCATATATGCCTGCTTTTTGGCAATATAGGAAATAGATTGGCAAAAACTTATACATGCCATATATATACATGAATAAAAATATAAAAAATTTCAAAAGACGGGGAAGGTGATTGTTCTGCGTAGCTGCGGAAAAGAAGAGAGTAGTTCTCTACTCACGATATCGGAGAGATGTGTACTTACTTCATTTATTTTTATTTTTTATTTTCGCGTATGCCAACTTGTTTTATGTTCTTCTCTAAAAAAACGATCTTTCAGAAAGTATTTCATGTCTCAGTTTCTCAAATCTTGCCAACGATTTTGATGCATTCTTCTAAATCTATTGTTAAAAATTTTAAGATGAGTTCAAATGTTGAAATAAATATTTATACTAGAAAATTACAGATTTTTTTTCCGGGGAGAGGGCCAATGCTAAAAAATGCAAAAATGTTTTGATTTGAAATGACAATAATACTATTTAGCTGAAGATAAAATTATTTTGAGAAAATAGGACATTTAATTCATCAATCATTGATTGTCATAGAAAGTGTTGGAAACGGTTATAGTTAATTATTAACTATTAAGGAACGTTTTTTCTTCATATTTCATTTTAAAAAAAAGGTCCTTAATCGTTTCTTTAAATTAACGTAACTTTATATTTAATTTTAAAAAAATCGTTCCTTAACTGTTTTTTTAAATTAACGGTAACTGCATATCAAGATAAAAAAACGATATAATCTTTTTCTCGTTGGAATAAAACAGTAAAGGAAATTGGTCTCACAAGTTCTTTGCTCTTATTTTGTTGTTTCCTTTTAAAAAGTATTTTTGAGTAAAAACGCAACCCGTAGAAATAAAAATTTGTAAAGGATACTCGTTACAAAATCAACAACTATCTTTTATTGTTACAAATATTTTTATTGCAGATTCTTTAATATTAACATAACTTCGTAAAAATATTTTAAATGCATTTGTCTAAAATTTTTCAATATGTATGACTTTTTTTAGACATAAACAGAAAGTTTAAAAGTTTATGCTATCCATATGTGTCATGCACATTCCTCTCTTATGAGCTCTTTCTCTTGTTGCTCTATACGCGTTTATGTGCAGTCGTTATATGAAGCACGTTCAGGGCCGCCCAGAAGGGGGGGGGGGCAACTGGGGCACTTTGCCCCAGGCCCCCCCCCCAACTGCCGGAGGGGCCCCAATTTTTGTTTTTTAATTATTTATTAGATTTTCTCCGAAATAAAATTCTGAAACTTGTAGCGTACTTCAAAATTCAAAATAATCTCCTGGAATTGTGGGGCGGGGGGGGGGGGAAGACCCCCCCCCCACAAAAAAAAAGAAAAATTAAAAAATTATTCGCTTAATCAGATTTCTTGGGGCCCCCCAACAGAAGTTTGCCCCAGGCCCCGTAAAGTCTCTGGACGGCCCTGAGCACGTTATGTGTGCATGGTTGTGTGTCTATAGCATGTTTATGTGTAGCCTCCATAACAAAATGATTTCAAAGGCTAAAATGGGGTAAAATATATCGACTGCTTAATATTTTCACATGTAGGTTGAATTTACCCCACCTCATACTGTCAAGGGATGTATTTAATGCACGTATATATATATATATATATATATATATATATATATATATATATATATATATATATATATATATATATATATATATATATATATATATATATATATATATATATATATATATATATATATATATATATATATATATATATATATATGTGTGTGTGTGTGTGTGTGTGTGTAAGTAATATATTAAATATTATGCCCTCCATTCCAGCCTAGCATTTTCATCCTAGCAGCTCCATTCTCCCTTTCGTAAATCCATTCTCCAGTAAAATTAATTTAACGCTTTAAAACCCTTAGCCACAGAACTTCCCATGAATCGCATGTCTTTGCATTTCTACACGTGTATATGTTCGGATTCAGGAGTGGGTTTGCATCGCGAGCCCCAAAATCTGTTAACCCTACAAATAACAGTCACATATCTACCTCGTTCTCGCGTTTATGTTAAAAGGTGATATTACTTCCAAGCCGTTCTTCTGGAATGAACGGATGTACTTTTGTCGCTCTAATAAACGATTCGACTCGACTGCTTCCAAATTTTATTTTATTTTTTTCAGGCTGAGTTTAACTCCAGCCATGTATATATGAGCTAGTTTTCCCTTTCAGGTTATAATTTAAGGACGTGATATAATGGGTATATATATATATATATATATATATATATATATATATATATATATATATATATATATATATATATATATAATGATAGAGATGAAATGCGTACTTAAGAAACACACTATTTATGTATATTAAACACGCCATGAGATTTTTTTATAAACTCACATAATTGGGAAATTGCATTTTGAATTTTCAAGGCTTTCTGATTGGATTCATTTTTTTTACTTCCTAGGTTAAGGTAGAAGGAGTTTCAGTTATTTAATTCACCATCATTCGGCTTGACTTAATAAACTTTTATCCAATATAGTGATCAAAAGTTATGAGCACTAATATATAATATTTAATTAGATAAAGTAGGTAGTATTATAAAACTTTCAACACTCAAAATCTAGTATTAATTATTATAAACCCAAATGTGCCACTTGGTTAAATTAAATTTAACAGCCACATCGATACCAAATGGGAAAAATAAAATCGGTAAATATGCCTCTGTCCCCTCACACACACAATACATCACGATAAACTTACAATACATGCTAATACTGTAATACGAAGTCAAGCTCTTTGACCCTCTAATACTATTATTACATTTCCATGAAGATGTCTTAATTTAGAAGCACGGATACACCTCGTTGCACTCGAAGAAGTTATGCGCCTGTATCCCAGGCTTTCCACGCTGGTAGGCATTAAAGAAAAAAATAACAATAACCAAAGATTGCAATGCCAAGAATAGTGAGGGTGTCGTCACTTATGGGGATTGCCATATCATGGCATTATGTCAAAAATTTTCATGCTCTTATCTCGCACGAAATGTGTTGTCTGTAAATGATAGCGTGTCATTTCGTATGTACCCATCCATCTGGTGCAATTTTTGATACGTATAGTTAAAGTTCATAAGTCATATATGAACATATATGAACGTGTTCTTGAAAATTAGGGACAATTTTAGGGCAATTGTATTTCATTTTTAATTATAATGAAACCAGATGCAAGCTTGTTTTTGTTGACCCTATAGATTTAACGTATATTATGTACACACACGCACACACAATATATATATATATATATATATATATATATATATATATATATATATATATATATATATTTGCGGTTATTTTCCCACATACTTTACGTAACAAAATACGTATAAATTCAGAATATGTTAAATTGGTTTAACCCTGCACACGATGTGCTGTCCTTTGAAATCTAAATTGATGGTTTGGAGTATCGAGCTAAACTTTCTTTTGAAGCCTTTTATGCAAACTTGAAAACTCCAAGAAGTAATCTCCAAGCCATCTCAAACTGACCATCATAGTCTACCATAACAACATGGTGGTTAGAAAAAAAGACTGTGCTTTCACAGACAAAAATTCAGGAAACGATAAAAACTGTTTGCATATCAATCTCAGCAGCGTTGATAAATTTTTAGAAAATCAAACAATTTTTTTTGAGTTCACTATGACCCTATAACAGCTTCGGTAATTTTGTTAGATAGAAAAAGTATGGCAGCGAGTATTTTACACTTTCAACTCCTATAATCTTCACCTTACGGGGCCCATTTTTCAGATTCGTTATTTAGAACACCGGAAATTCCATATCCCTTTTCTAAGAACGGCCATTAAGGGCTGTTATATATATATACATATATATATATATATATATATATATATATATATATATATATATATATATATATATATACATATATATACATATATATATATATATATATATACATATATATATATATATATATATATATATATATATATATATATATATATATATATATATATATATATATATTCATTCTTGGGCACGTATTCTCGGGATATTGGGGATACATGCTATCCCACCCCGTATGGAAAAGGTTAATGTAACCGTATCGATATACCTCTCAATGACGTGGATATAACCTCATTTCCTCCACTTCTAATACAGCCAGAACACTGGTAGCCTTGCCATGAATACATCATACGCACACATATGATGAAAAGCAACATATCATGTCCTCGGCTAATTTTATTCAATCCAAATGAGGAAAAAAGGAAACGCTTCCTCCTGTAAAAGGCAAATTTTCTGCTGCAACTTCATCACATTTACCGCCCTTACGGGAGGCCATTTACATAAACAGGTAGAGGTGCGAGCATGAAGCCTCCGGGAAACACCTGCCTGAAAGATTAAGATGGAATACTCTTTCACCAATGCTTACATATTTTTGAGCTTATGAGAGCGACAAGGCGGTGCAACGTCTTGAGGCGTAGGCAGGTGTCGCTGGGATTTTAATATAGGATGTCTCTGTAAGTATGTAATTAAAGTACATTAACACAGCAGTGTGCTTAATTTGAAGCGGTGTTTATTGGGGGAGATCTGGCTACACTCCGCGAAATAAAAGCAAAATAATCTTAATAAAGCTCCATTTAATGCTAAGCATTACGAGTGTTAGAGTAAAGGGTACATAAATAACGAATAAAAAGGCCTAGAAATTAATATGTACCATTTAATTGATAGTTAAATATGTTTTGGTGGATTACACTTGGAAGATTCTGCATGTAACAATAAACGTACAATGTCATTAAATAGAACATTTCGTAATTTAACAATAAATTAACTACCAGGTGTCTTTCGCTTTAAATGATTAATTAGAAACTTCATGTAATTATGGAATTTTTAAGTGTGACGAAATGCAAGTGGCTTAGATAAATCAGTGGTTCTCAACCCGTAGAAGTCTGTGGACCACTAGGCCAGTAATTGAACCACGTACGGACCACCAACAAACCTCACTGACTCGAGGGGGGGAACCTACCGGGGGGTATGGGGGTAGAGAATATCCCTCAGGCAAAAGGGATACAGGACTAACGTATTCACATTCTAGCATATCATATTCTAATAGTAAAATAATTATATTAAACTTTTAAGAAATTTTAATTCAACACCTGATAGTCATCGGATATATTCTGCCCATCTAGTTCAATGAACATTGCTTTTAAAGTCCCCATTTATTTGCCAACTTTTTTATTGTGGTGCCGGACCACTCCCGAGACTCTCGCGGACCAACTGTGGTCCACGGACCACCGGTTGGGAACCCCTGAGCTAAAGGAACGATTTCTCTGTCGACGAACTGCTAGACGTTCTTATAATACGTAGGATATATAAATTTCCATTGCCACATAAATTCTTCAATAGGAAATACATAATATTAGGGAATTTATATCCTTTTATTTTTGTTCTTGAAAATTAGGAACAATTAAATGCAAGTTTGTTTTCGTTGACCCTGTAGTTATATATATATATATATATATATATATATATATATATATATATATATATATATAGAGAGAGAGAGAGAGAGAGAGAGGGTAGTGTCCCAAATATCGCCTACTCTAGCATTTTTTGGACATTTCATCGACTTTTTAGTTTCTGATTAGGCTGGAAACTCGAAGAACATCCCTAAGAAATATTTCCTTTGGTATCCTGAGATCAATCAGCTCAAAAACCAGTGCCAGTTTAAGTTTTGTAGTTAAACTGGAAAAATCAATGAACCCCAGAGCGATTCCTAATATCGCCTACCTTTGTTCCTACTACCGCCTACCAGGCGAAATTAGGAGCACCTGTTAAAAGGCGTTGCAATCAAAATCTCTGCTTAATGCATTTTCAAATGGTATCAGCAAAATTAGAATTTGGATGCACCTACCTGGTCATTCACTGGATTCTGATTCTTTGGATCCAAAATTTATGAAGACAACAGCCAAAACAACTTCAGACGCCATATAGTTTCTGTTGTCAGTGATAAGAGCTTTGCCGCTATTGCCGCTGTTAGTACAAACCCAGAACTAAGAAGTTACTCCATTTTAACATACATAGCGCGAATCATACTTTGGAAACTCGAGCAGGCGATATTAGGCACAGGGGCGATATTTGGGACACCACCCTATATTATATATATATATATATATATATATATATATATATATAGTATATATGCGCACATAT
The DNA here is from genome assembly GCA_907164885.2 of Dolomedes plantarius. Lineage (NCBI taxonomy): Eukaryota > Metazoa > Arthropoda > Arachnida > Araneae > Dolomedidae > Dolomedes > Dolomedes plantarius. The sequence continues at coordinate 25,013,054 of OU015496.1, read as the reverse complement.
ATATATATATAAATAAATATAAAGCACTGTGTGCATTAAATAATTGTAAATAGAAGTCGGCTTTTCTAAAAAAGGATCAGTAATTTGTTCCGTAATAGAAAATAATTAAGTTGAATAATTTAATTTTTTTTAATATATCAATGAAGTATCTATAAGCCTTTGGACAAATATTTTATTATATTAAGCATTTGTCCTTTTTGTTGAAAATGTTAAAACCAATGTTGAAACCAAATAAACAGTAAAGTTGAAGTTAAGGACACAAAATTTGTTATTATAAGTTAATTTAGAAAATAATTTAATCTGTTTATTTCTCTTTTTGGCTTAACTGTTTGTTTTCACAGTTTATTTCCTCTCCCCCCCCCCCCCAGAATTCGATACTTATTTTACGTTAAAAATTTTAATTACCATATGTAAGTAAATAATTACAGAGTTAATTAATTTTACATATGATGGAAAAACAATGTAAATTATATTTCTTTAACTAAACCAAGTTATATTTTGTTGTGGAGCTGCTAGATTATACAGAACTCCATTTATAGGAAAATTAATGAGATAAGGTAAGCGAAGTCCAAACTAAGGAATTTTTATATTCGTTAAAGTAAATTTTATATTTTAAACATAATAGGGTAAAGAACTAGAGTAAATGAGGTTACATAGCATTTAATTCCCAGTTACTTCAAACATTTTCTTTGGGTTTATAATTTTAATAATTATATCCTTTTTTTTATAAATTTTAAATTAACCAAATTTCTGTGCCACCAAAAGTGAAAAAAAACCATTTTTAAATATGAAGATATAGTAGTAGGATAAAATTTTATACTGAATTTCAAATATTTGACCTTATAGCTGCAATAATCATATTTTTTTACTAAATTTTAAAGCACTCAAATTTCCGTATTACCTATAGAGCAAAAAAAAAAACCCTTTTAAATATGGAAACATAGTATTGTGACAAAACTATACTAAATTTCAAATATTTGACCTCATAAATTGCAATAATCAGAGATTTTTTTTTTTACTAAGTTTTAAATCAATAAAATTTTTGTGTCACCAAAAGAAGAAAAAACATTTTAAATAGGAAGTCATAGTATTGTCAAAAATTACGCAAAATTTCAAATATTTGACCTCATAGACTGCAGAAATCAGAGTTTTTTTTACTAAATTTTAAATCAGTCAAATTTTCGCGTCCCGAAAGAGCTAAATACCTTTTAAATATGAAGGCATTGTCCTCTGAGAAAATTATGCTAAATTTCAAATATCTGACCTCATAGACTGCAGTAATCAGAGCTTTTTTTACTAAATTTTCAATCAATCAAATTTCCGTGTCACCTAAAGAGCAAAAAACCTTTTAAGTAGGAAGGCATTGTATTGTCTCAAAATTATACTAAATTTCAAATATTTAACCTGATAGACTGCAATAATCAGAGCTATTTTTTACTAAATTTTATATCAACCAAATTTTCGTGTCATCAAAAGAGCAAAAAAACTTTTTAAATAGGAAGGCACAGTATTGTGTGAAAATTATGTTAAATTTCAAATATTTGACCTCAATAGACTGCAATAATCAGAGCTTTATTTACTAAATTTTAAATCAATCAAATTTTTGTGTCACTTAAAGAGCAAAAAAACTTTTAAATAGGAAAGCATTGTATTGTCTCAAAATTATACTAAATTTCAAATATTCGACCTCATAGACTGCAATAATCAGAGCTTTTTTTTTACTAAATTTTAAATCAATCAAATTTTTGTGTCATCAAAAGAGCAAAAAAAAAGCCCTTTAAAATAGGAAGGCACAATATTGTGTGAAAATTATGCTAAATTTCCAATATTTGACCTCATAGACTGCAATAATCAGAGCTTTTATTTACTAAATTTTAAATCAATCAAATTTTCGTGTCACCTAAAGAGCAAAATACCTTTTAAATAAGAAGGCATTGTCCTGTGAGAAAATTATACTAAATTTCAAATATCTGACCTCATAGACTGCAGTAATCAGAGCTTTTTTTACTAAATTTTAAATCAATCAAATTTCCGTGTCACCTAAAGAGCAAAAACCTTTTAAATAGGAAGGCAATGTATTGTCTCAAAATTATACTAAATTTCAAATATTTGACCTCATAGACTGCAATAATCAGAGCTTTTTTCACTAAATTTTAAATCAATCAAATTTTCGTGTCACCTAAAGAGCAAATAAAGCTTTTAAATAGGAAGGCATTGCCCTGTGAGAAAATTGCGCTCAATTTCAAATATTTGACCTCATAGACTGCAGTCATCGGCGCAATCTCCTAAATGTGGGCACACGAAAGTGTAACGCATGATTACCAGCTATTCATTTACATCATCATACGGGTTCTGTTACTAAACAGCTGCAAAAAAATGGAGATTGAATTGGGTAACGTGCATCATGCGATGGGATAATTTGATATTAATATTAATTTCTTTTTTTTTCCGAAATGTCATGTAAAGTTCTCACGAAATTCATAAATCTTCCCTCATAGTAGATGCAACGCTTTACATGGTAAGCAGATGAAGATAGATTCACCAGACCATCAAACGATGTCATGGCACTTTACATACAAATTCACTGCATCACTTCCTAAGCTGTTCACTTTCTTAACCACCGTGACGCGGACAGGAAAAAATATTCTCCAGAAGCATCGATTTGTAAACAAATTACAACAAGAATTCTAACAAGCCAAAAAATAAAAAAATCGTCATTTGCATAGGCCGGCAAAAATGAAGATATAGCTTGGGAAAAAAAAAAGATAAAAGTTCCCATGGCGATGCACAAAAGGTTGGATTTCACAAACATCGGAATCCCTAAATCATTGTGCTGAATGGAAAAGTTTAGAATAATGACCGTTATTTACTGTGGTACAACTGAATATTTGAATCCTGAAATGCGAGTGTATGCGGTTAACTTAGCAGGGCAATGCACATTACATGCCAGTCTCGGAAGTTTCTGGGCAAAACATAAATTGATCGTTATTTAAAATAGCTTCTATGCAGACACTTCACATGTGAGAATAAAAATACGCACGGTGCGATATAAATAAATATCGTTGCGTTAGAATAAACCTCGAAGATTTGTAGTTTTCAAATGCTATGCATAAAACAGGTGGGAAAGTAAACTTTTTTTATGCCTAGAAATGAGTCTGAAAGTGACACGATCGGAATCATAAGGGTATTGATGGAAATGGTACAGAGTTTGTATTAGAGGTAGAAATAAAACAAAAGCCATTAAAGCTTGTCCAAAGTATCTACTTTGTACTGGTAAAGCAACTTTCTGATGTAATTTATTAGTGGTGAGGTATACAAAGCAACTATTTTACAGAAATTTACAAATGGCATGTTTTCAACATATCACACCCCGACAAGAAAAGTGACACAACTCAAAAATGCAGCATTTGAGAAAATCAACTTAAAGAATACTATACAGCTTGAACTAACATTATAATAAAACTGATACAACTGCCCTCAGGTGGCCAAATTGCGAGATGTGTCGCTTTTCATGCACGATGGGGCACTTCATACCGAATTTTCAATGACATAACCTCAAAATTGCCATTTTTTTAAAAATTGTGTCACTTTTTTTGCCGGGATGCGATATCTATATATTTAAGTTGCTAAGCCGACTTTATGGGCAGTCCGTGAGAGAAAACTACTGCATCAATTTACTTCATTTTGGTCTTAAACGAATGACGGCAATCTGTAGATTTGTCAAATTTGGTTTTTGTAACCGCAATTTCTATTAATGAGCAATAATTTACAATTAAAAATTGATTTCTGCTCATGCTCAGTGGCATGTTTAAATCTGTCTTTAGAAACTCTTTGTTTCTGCGCATGCTCAGTGACATGTTTTAATGATAAATACGTTTATTTTGAGGAGTCTCTAGATCTCTCTCTGCCATTTTTATGATAATTACGTTTGTGAAATATAAGATTAAACCTGATGGAAATTGTTTAATTAGCGATAATTTACAATTTAAAAAAATTGCCTTCTGCGCATTCTCAGTGACATTTTTAAATCTGGCTTTAGATACTAAGCACGAGACTGCACACATCAATTTTTTCTGTACATTTTTATGATTTTCTACATTTGGAAATGATGTGTTGAGTATAATTTGTGCATTAGTACATTTATTTACTATCTAGCCGTCATGTTTGGACGGGTACCAACTAGTATATTATTAATTATGCCAGTTTCTTAGCAAGATAACGATATAATACATCTAAAGAAAAAACTGAAAACTGACTATGTAAGTGAATTTGTTAAACTGATATATTTGTATCAGTATGAAATAGTTTCAATATTTTATTGCAAACTTTTTTATTTTCTGAAAGGCGGTTGCTCTAGTATCAGAAGGGAAAACCGCGTGGTTCTACTTAAATTTTAAGTGAACAATTTTAGTAACCTTTTACCACACACTTATGTTGCATTGTCTATACATATCTTACTGCACATCCATAATTAATTCTATTCATCACAGAAATGAATATTTCATGGTATACCAACATAACCAAAACCAGTGACACAACCAAAATTTCCTGCAAAGTAACTGTATCAGAATATATTAATCGTTTCTTTATATTATGTTCCTTAAATACTCATGGGTATTTTTGAGGAAAATTCTGATAAAATTTTCATTGAATCAATAATTATTTTGTAAAAAAAATTTTCGCAGTTGAAAATTACTTACAAATATATGAATATTTTGACAGTTTATTTATAAACTTTATGCAGAAAAGAAAAGAAAAATTGCTAATAGAGTTGCATGGATGGAAGAGATAAGCTAAACAGACCGAAATAGAGCTAAACTAAAATTACTCTTTACCTTTCAAAATGATTTATAATTTTATGAATATTATTACACTATTTTAAACATTTCTGTACAAAAATTAGGAAACAACAGAGCTATGAATACACAGTTGTAGTTTCAACGGATTTATAAAGAAATTATCGGTTTAAATTTATAATTATTTAAAAATTTTAATTATTTAATATATATATATATATATATATATATATATATATATATATATATATATATATATATATATATATATATATATATATATATATATATATATATATATATATATATATATATGACCTATCAAAAGATGCAAGCCAGAAAATGAAATAACTGCCAAATATGTGCAAAGAAAAAAAATAAAATTTGGTCATCAAGATTCCTTTAACAAAGGTTTGAAGTTTTCTATTCATCACACAAGTTGACAAATAATTTTTAACTTTTGTGCACAAAAGAAAACTAAGAAAAACGAGATACAGGTTTAACTGATTTGTCAGAAAATTTTAAAAAACATTAAATATTGATTTTAAAAAAAATTTAATTATATAGAAATAAATTTTGATTACAAAATTTGTTTCGAACAAAATTATATACCGGTTGAATAATTTATATGTATAACGATCTAGAAAAAGATGTATGATAGGAAAAAATTTACTTCAACATGTGTGCAAGTTCAGAAAATAAAATTTGGTCTCCACGAGCCCATTGACATTTAGTTTTGGAGTCTACTATATATCACACAAATTGGAAAAAATCTGTTTTAACTCTTTTCTGCATAGCCAGCAGATTATCAAGTAGAGAGCAAAATTATTATCAGATAAAGTTTGTCTGATAATAATTTTAATATTAGTGATCTCAAACAGTTATTCACTCACAAGACTTATCGAGTTTTATGGTGGCCCACATTTTTTTTACAGATTTAGAGAGATAAAAGAATAAATAATATCAATATTTTTACTATTTTTATTATTACAAAATATTTAAGATTTATATTTTCTAAGAATAACTTAACCAGACGAAGTTTATCTTATTTTAATTTTTTTTAAATCAAAACTGGTTGTTTACTAACGAAATAAATCACAGATTTAGACTGATAAATGAATATATATTATCAATATTTATACTATTATAATTCTTACAAAATATTTAAAACAAATATTTAATAAGAATAACCAGATGACGAGACGTGCGTTCTTGTTTATTTTACAACAAAAACACACGTCTCGTCATCTGGTCGTTTCAAGTATAATATCCTCTCTCGCAACCCTCGAGGAACGAGCAAACGCAAGGTTAAATGCAAGCCTCTTTCATCGCCTATTATAAAAAATGCTCTACTACTTCTCCATAACGTATGAGACCACGCAACAAAGAGGAGAGCGCATTAAACGCGATACCCAATTCGCAAATGAAGACAAAGAATTTCATCATCTATTGTGCCGAGCATAAACGAATGCATATTTAATATGAAGTTCCGTGACCAGGGACTACAAAAGGAAGCCTCGTCAAGTCATGCGAGCTTTGGATGCATCTGAATTCGAATGGATCCATGCTTACATTCTCTCTTCACAGTCGAGGGGAAATCGGAACTGATTTTCTTCCATTTAGGAGGCTGCATATGAATGGTGCTCCCACCCTCATCGCGGTGACTGAATCTCTCCTCTATAACTTGGTCTTTCCCACCTGTTGAATATCCTTCATGAAACCTCCACAGACATTTTTGTCCATGTTTATGTCGCAAAGTTTTATAAGGAATTCGCAAGGTCTATTCTGAAAAAATACTGGAAATTCAATATTTCTATTTAATTAAACTACTTAAAAAGCAACATACAATTTATGTGTAGTGTCACAAGTGTAAGGGTACAAGTAAACATTCTAAATTCTGGTGTCGATATTGTAATCAGTTCATGTATGTACTTTATGGAAAAATTCAAGTACTAAGTTTTTGCCGAAGAAAATGTTTTACTCCGTTTTTCTTTAGAATTTACCTCTACGCGGTTTATATAATGATATTTCATTAAATGGATAAAAATTAATTATAAGTTTTTAGAGTAGTTGAAAAGATAAGGATTTCAAGAACAAATTTATACACCTTATAAGGTACGAATATTTTCATCATTTGCCTATTCACTTTATATATATATATATATTCACAGAGAAATATTTTATGCCTCTTTATGATTAATTTTACATCTGCTTTAAAGCCAGTTAATTGAATTCTTCGAGTTAGACACATTCATAAGGTCGTAAAATTTAATATATCGCTATTTACAACATTATTCATTTAAAACATCGTTATTTATTTTAAAAATAGAATGGTATTTTTCTTAACAAATTCAATATCAAAATATTCTTTTTTTTTCGTTTCAAATCCCAGAAAGAATTTTTATTTTAAATTTTTATTACATTATAGATTTTTTTTTTGGATAAAAAGTAAATCCCCTTCGGAAAAAAATTCCCTTTTTCGATTCAGTTATTTAAAAAGGAGCTTTGCTAAATATGGTAATATAGATTAGCAAAAAGAAGAATAATATGCTAATACGTTAACAAAAAAATAAAAATGAGTCGTCGGATACATAGGCGATTCATTGTAATTCAGCAGTACATTTATCGATGCATATAACCTTATCGTATTATCGTCTTCCCACTTAGCGTCAAATAAGTTATTCATCCGTATCAAATGTTTTGAACAAGTCAAGCATATTGTCAACAATTTATTATACGTCTCTTTTTTTTTTCCAATTCAGCCTCTTTGTTGCAAATATCGCGGAATCGCTCCCACGTCATAGCTTTGACATATTGAATGATAAATTGACATTTGAAAAGACTCCAATGAAGCTCCTGTTAAGCGTACCGAAACGGTATATGCCTCGAAATTTTTGAAATAATTTATTTTTAATGATTTCGTATAAAAAAAAGCTGTGTGTTTTGGGGTGGAGGAATTGGGAGGTGTTTGGGTGTATATGGAACATTTGATAGAAAGAGAATTATCGACTGTATGCCCCGTGTCGAAAATAAATGTGTAAGGAAATTAAGAGTAGTAGATACGGTTATACAAGCTAATCGGTGACTCAGCATATAAAACTTTCGCATTCATTATCGGAACATATTTTAGGTTATATACTGCCTTCAAATAAACGCATATGTCATGCTAGTGCTTGCGTATATTTGGTTATACATAAATATGTCTATACCGAACGGTATGTGCCTCGAAATTTTTGAAATTTATTTTTAATGATTTCGTATTTAAAAAAAATGTGTGCATGGGTAAGTGAATGCGTGGGTGTATATGGAACCTTTGCTAGAAAGATAATTATCGACTGTTTACCCCCTGTCGAAATAAATGCTAAGGGAAACTAATGAAAGGAAACTAAGATTTATAAACACTATTATACGAGAGTGTTTTAATCAGTGACTCAGCATATAAAACTTACGCAATCATTATTGGAACATATTTTAGTTTATATACTGCCTTCAAATAAATTAATGCATATGTCATGCTAGCGCATGCATGTATGTATGTGATTATGCATAATTATGTGTATACCGAAACGGTACATGCCTCGAAAAATTTGAAATAATTTGCTTTTAGTGCTTTCGTAAAAAAAGATGTGTGTTTGGGTTAAGGGATTGTGGGTGTATATGGAACCTTTGCGAGAAAGAATTATTGACTCTATAACCCGTGTTGAAATAAATGCGTCAGGAAATTTAGAGACATAAGTACAATCATACGATCATGTGATGTTTATTTTAATTACTGACTCAGCAAATAAAACTTACATATTCATTAATGCATATGTCATGCTAACGTAAGTATATACGTCAATATATCTATAATTATATGTACATTATTTAAAACGTATTGTCAAAATATTGCATCATAATACCGAGTTGGCATTACTGCAATTGATTAATTACATATAATTACGCTGTTAGCAAGGGGTTCACAATTTTAATGCAGGAACATCGTTAATTTTAATAGTGCATTTCATGCCTGTATGGGTGTGAACTCTGTTTTTCAGTTATGTCAAATATAGAAATTTTGATATAAATTTATTTAATCCAGGACACTTTAATGAAATAACAAAGTGAACTTGCATATTTCAACATGGATAGTCATAGAATACCGTAGAAATAATATTGCAGAGCTTAAAATTGGAACCGAACAAGACTGTGATTTAGAGATTAGTCTAGGCATAGGATGCAACATCAGTAATGTCTCGATACATGACACTGAAACCAAACTAGACAGTTAACTACATAATTTCATCTCAATGTCATAAATTATTACCTAGTGAACGTACCGATTTACAGCTTGAGATGGTCTCAAGTTCATTGATTTTTCAATAGATGACACGTCAACAAATCCAGACATTTTACTTGTAGATTTTCAAAGTATCTAAGCTGTAAGATACGGTATCATTAATGTATTGTAGCTCAACAAAATCGTATTTCAAAAGTACAGAGTCTTCCGATGCTGTATCAATAACTTCAATGCATGGCATAGAATAACCGATGCAGGGCACAGAATTCATCGCACCGTATTAGATACCGAATTAAAGATGTCATGTTTCTTATATATCGGAATGTAAAGTTAAAACTAAGCTAAAAATTGACATTCACTATTAATCTCGTGAATAAATCATAAGATGTCATATCTATAATATTTCTATTCACGAAACCGTAACGAAACTGGCTCTGATGCTGGCTTGGGATGCTGTATCAGAACGTAATACTGCAAAGAAACTACTGCAAAATACTGCAACCATACAGTATGGTTAAGGATTTACAGCATGGATTCCTCTGACTACAAAACTTTTACACTAGATATTTTTCAATATATGGCATTTTGCAGAACTAGCATTATTCAAATCATTAGATTGTAATGTCATTAAAAGATTAGAAAAAGATGATGTCATGAAGTCAAAGAAATAACCAAGGAATAATATCCAGTAAGAGATGCCCGAAATTCGTTCTCAGCAAAATACCTCTGTGTCGAGTCTGAGATGCTTGTGGTACCATTGTCTCTTAGTACCATAACCAGTCACAAACACTGTGTAGTGTTTTTTATTATGGTAGAGTTATAACAGAGAAGAATGGTCTGGACACTTCAGACGCTATATATATATATATATATATATATATATATATATATATATATATATCACTAGTCGTTTGTCTGCATAAGAAAGCTCTCCCTACCTTAGTAGCAATGAGCGTAGGAGAATTCTGCTGAAAATGAGGTTAATATACTTTATTGGCATCCGACAGGAATTTACTGGGATATAGAGATACGTCCACAACAGTTTCAACCCCAACGACCTATTTGTTCATCTTCCCTGAAATACGCTTTGTAGAAAATATATAAGGTCATTCTCAACCAGACTCTGTGTGCATTTTTTTTTTACATTTATGCGCTTGAAAGATTTAAAAAAACCAGGGCATAAGGATTTATAAAAAATACACTTTTAAAATTGTGCTAGAAAATCACAATTTAAGAAAAAAATTTGCTCCAGGAATATATTTTCAGAACTTGCACTTTGAAGAAAATTCACTCACAAGAATGAAAACCTGATGATCAAATGAAATTCACTCCCAAGAAAATTCACTCACATAGAGTGAATAATCAAAAATCATCCAAGAGCCACTTCAAATGAAATTGGAACAAAAAGTGTTTTCATTGAGATACTGGGAAAAGACTTTCGGATATATCCTTTTAAAGACTTCGCTGACGAATCTCAGTTGCTTGTGATAACATTGTCTGGCAATACCACAGTGTTTGAAAATTACTTAAGTAAACCACGTAAGGGTACACATTGACAGTGCACCAGGAAAGGAATCACTGTTAGCACTTACAGTGTTACGAGCACTGTACACTGTAAGTACAGGTTATTTGTTTTGAATGCAATTTTTTTGTGTTTGGGCCCCAAAAGAAACTAAGAGACTTCTGTATATCCGACAAAAGCTGTGTTGTTGTTGTGTTTTTGTGACTGATACCCCTTGACCGACAGTATATTGTCAGTTCAAGTTCATGACAGCTATTGGGCGAAATGGCGCAGCTCCGGTTTTTAATAGCACCACAAGGGTCGGAATCCGAGTTGGCTAAAAGACCGGTCCCGAAACTTGGAACCGAGTCAAGTGACGAGACGGGACACTTGACCCCGCACTTCCAGAGGTAAATTTGAGAACTTGGACGACATTGCAGCAACGATAGATTTTTCAGCACCAGCCGCCATTAGTGTACACGGTGGTGGATTTGTCAACGACCGACATCGAATCAGAGATGGTATATATATATATATATATATATATATATATATATATATATATATATAATATCCAAGATCGATCGAACCAGAGAGAAGTTAAAATAGCATCATTCATATCCCTGCACGAGATAAACATACCCTTACAAGCATGCTGTTACTTTTTCATTACAAGATATATAAATCTGGAACGCAGCAATTACGGTTTTCATAAACAGAAGCACTATTCCTCTCAATATTTTCAGACTATACAAACACTAGTCGCCTATGTTGCATATTATAAGATTCAGTCTCACGTGAGCATACGTTTAGAGCTGCTCTAAATTTCCTTTAAAATACAGATCCACCTCTAATTAATCTTTTTGAAATAAAACATGACCCTAGAATCCCCCAAGTCAGCCAACATTTATTATAATAAAGTACGAGTGTTTACTTGTGTAAAATGGAAGTTTTAACACAAATCGCATGTAATTTTAATTTTTTATATCTATATAGAGGAAAGTGGATGTAAGAATCTTTTATATATATATATATATATATATATATATATATATATATATATATATATATATATATATATATATATATATTTATATATATATATATATATATGAAAGAATTAGGAGAAAAAATTATGTTATAAAACTTTCGCATGACGGATTTATACGGAAAAATTGTATTTAATTTTCTCACTCGCACTTATGCCTCAGCAAAGATCAGTAGTTAATGTATATTGATAACATCTACATCTGTATAAACATAAATCGTTTCTTGATTTGTGATTTGAATTTTTTTATATTTATTTCGAATTAAATTCATTGCACATTTTTTATAATAATTTTAACTTATTTACATATTTATTTCATAAGAGATTTTATCCTCTTTCATTGCGAATGAAACGTCATTATTATTAAAAATTCCAACAAATCTGACCAGTTTTCTTAACTCTCCAGTCGGTTTCTCACTTTGTGCCCGACCCCCTAAACACCGCAATTACGCTCTCAATCTGTCTGGGGGGAGGGTCTGGAGCTTCTATAACTCAGCGACGGAGAAGTGTGCTCACCTGTGAAAGCCACTCGCCGCCCATCGACTTGGCGATTGTTGACACTTGGCGACGAGCATAAACCTCGCCAATTAAAATATTTGAAATAAGATGCAAAGAAATAATTGAACTGCTTGGAAAAATAACGTTTGTAAAGATACTGTTAAATAATTTTGTCGAAGAAATTATTTTAACACCTGGGTCTTTTTAACTTACAAAATGCTTCAAAGCGATTGAAATGATAATAATATTTAATGTTTAATATTAGCTTTATTTTTAAATTGAAAATTTTATTTTATTTCGAGATCACTTGATGTTATTATGAGCCGTAAAAGGAATTACGCAAGACTGTATCCGTTCTGATATATACAGATATAAACATGTACACAATATCTCACACAATTTCTTCGTTTGAACACTATATAAATAAATAAATATCTGTTTATTTATTTATTAGTCTGATGGAGTACTCAATATGGCTGCTTTCCAAAGAAAATATATTACGCATGGGTACAAAAAATTAAAAGTTTAGCAATACATTTAACCATCTTTATTCAAAAACTAGATCATAGGGAAACACAAAAAATTTAATTGAACAAATAATATTATTTTCGGAATTTTTAAACTATATAAAATTTTAGCAATAAAATATATTTTTTACCTTAATAATAATATGATTATTACGTAATTTTAAATTTTCAAAAAAAAAAAAGTGGAGAAATTTTTTTATTATAAAACGTCATTTGAATTCAAAATCATCCATTTGTAACTCATTATGATGAATTTCTATAAATTTCCATGTACAGTTAATTGCTTCTCTTATAAAGGCTAGTTTACGGTCAAATAAGCATATTTTTGCACATCGTGTAAAAAAGGTCTAACGTAAGTAATTTAGATATAGAATAAAACAATGATTAAAAGAAGATAAAAGTGCAAACAACAAGTTTAAACAAATTAGAGAGTAAATTCTCATCGTTAGTGAAATAGTTATAGTAAATATCCTAATTATAAAGAGGTCATTGCCGATTCTGTTCGTTGCTATGTCATAATTTATTTTTCTAACTTATTTGTTATTAATGAGTTCATATTTTCCATGCAACGAAAGACAATTGGATTTTCCTTTCAAGTATTTCTAGACATGATTATGTTTTCGATCAGGTAATTTATTATCGTCATGAGAAAAAAGAAAATTAATAGATAAACAGCCTTGTCATTTGTTGTACTGAATTGGCTTTATTCAGAACAGCTGTATGAATCTTTTATTTTGTTTAATTTGAGTTTTACATTGTTTACTTTTTAAACAAATCATAACGTTTATTTTTATGGTAAAAAAATTATCTGTTTTAAAAGCATTTTGTAAATCAGTTTACTTAAAAAGAAAATATAATTTAAATACATTTAATTTCTTCAAACATTTTCTATACGAAAATGTTTTTAGGTTAGTCAAAGGAATTCATTTTTCTATTTAAATTGACGAATCCTGTGACTCTGTTTACAGAGATGTAACGTTAAGAATGTTTTAAACAGTAATATTTCATCAATAACTTCTAATTTTGTGACTAAGGGATACAGGAAATGAAATTTTGAACTATTCAAAGTGTATAAATGTGTGTGCAAAGCCTTTTTGAAGGTATTTCAAAGGCAAAAACTGGTATTGAAGTTTTTTTAAATTTTATTACTGAAGCTTTTTTTAAATGTTATTCTTTGCGTAGCTAATTTATAAACAGATTTTAATTTTTTCTATTAACGCAAGTTCGGTTGAGCTAAACAGAATTTTCATGAATTCAAATCCCATCTCATAAATTAATTTCTGCAGTTCAGAGAGCTATTGAAGTATTATTCTACAAAATCTATTATCGATGAATGTTACTCCGTGCCGTTAACTTATGAAATTAACGGAATAAAACAAAAAATAATAAATTTTTGTTTAATGCGACAACATTTGTTTATCCACCTTATTTCTCTAAAGAAAACAGAGAATTTTTTTTATATAAATTTCTAACAATTTCTGATAGTTATTTTTACATTTATCTTTGTTCCGTTTTTGAATCTTTCACCTCACGTTTAAAAGGTTAAAATAAAATAAATATTCTACGAACAATGCACTTAATATTTTGCATATAAACTTAGAATGAACCCGTGTTAGTAAGAATAAATTCCTAAGCATATTTCAGGGCAAATTTACCGTAAAAAATATTTTTATACTCTAAAAATATTAGATAACATTTTCTAGTCACATTTCAATTTTTGCAATTGAATCAGATATCATGAAACATAAATTCTGGTGAAAGTTAAGTTTTACTTAATAGAAGTTATTTCCATGCACACCAATTCATAAAATATTGTCTTTCGTTTTACAAACATACATTTGTTTACAAGATAAACTTAACGTATGTATATGCTTATAATGTATACATATATACACACACCGTAAATATATTGCGTGAAGAATGTAAATAGAAACATACTATAAGCTAAACTCACCCAGAATAATCTAGTTACTAATGGAAGTGAATATATTCATAATAATCTCATGTATTCTGGCATAGTTCTATATCTAAGTATTCTATTTTGTTCTGCGAAACCACCCTCGTCTACACTATAAACAGAGCCGCCTGAAAAAATAATTAAATTTACCGAGAAAACAAAAATTTTGTTCGAATATTTTCGCTTAAAGGAACACGAGTCGTCTTTAATTTGCAAAAAAGATTCTGCGTTATTACATTGTTCCTTTTCCCATCTCATAATGGAAAACGAAATTGCGGAATTTGTCAGATTGCCAGTTTTGTTTCTCTCTGTGGCCATGTTTACAGAAATTGAGAATAATTTTTACTTACTATAAAAATATTTTTTTTATTTTGCCTTTCCTCCCATTTTACGTTAAAAGAAGTATAAAAGTAAATGTTTATCTCAGATCGATATTTTAAATTAAAAACCTAAACAAATGCATAAAATTAACACTTTTTACGTAAATCATATAACTACAGTTTATGTTTTTAATGAAAAATCCAACCACAAAATGTCAAATTTCAATTTGTTTACGCTTTTCCCTGATAAACTACTCTAATCAAACATTCGAGAGATAAACAAAATAAACACTTCCCATACATGATAGCAAACAGTTTCACTCCTCCAAGCCATATGAGTTCCCAGAACACCTTCCAAACGACACAAAACGAAACCTTAGCGATGCCATACGTTTACTAGCCAAAAGAACAGCAGCCGTACAACAACACAACCTGACCAGCGGTCAAACATCAAAAGAAACCTTACCTGCTCTTCTCTTTCTCAAAGATTAGTTGCTCCTGGAAAACTCCTTCTGGCGTCGTTATGCTATGTCCACACAGTCACGAGTTTGCACAAGTAATAGTCAAAGAATAGTCATTCAGGAGGGCCGAGATCTACTGCTGTTTATCTTCTGCTTTATAGAGAAAGAACATTCCAAGAGGAGATGCTAGCATTCACTGTTCGCGATCCGCGTGTTCCGTACAGCGCTGCAAGCGGCACTGGACTGCTCCTCAGGAGATAGGGTTGCCAACATCTGAAAAGGATGCCAAGAAGTGAAGCCAACTAGCGCGCCAAAGAGAAGTTTTCCGAAATGGGCAAATATTGGAAAAAGGGGTCGTCAGCTGAATCTTTGAGGAGGAAAATTTAAACAATAAGCGTTTTGACATAAAAAGGTTCTCTACGCAGTACTTTTTCTAAACAGATAATTTTGGGAAGAAAATGTTTTTTCAGTGTTGTCTATTTCGACTTCGTTTATGTACGTAAATGATTTTTAATTCTTGTTTTGACGCCATTATAAGAATTTTATAAATTTGTGGTAAATAATACCCGTAAGGTTTATTTGCAGTGGAATTTAAATTTTGACAATAAACATAAATGACTAAAAGATACTGTATGGGAGTACGATATTGTAATTGTGTGAAATGAAAAATGTACTGACATATTGTGATTACTTCAGAAATTATTGAATATAAATATATCCTATCTAGATTTTATTGTTTGATATACGTTGCCAATTATTTTTTAAGGTAACTTATATTTTAAATTATACTTACCACTTAACACCATGGAAGATTAAAATTAACATTAATTAATTTTTCTATTTTTCATTTTCTTTACATTCTGTTAATCATTTTACGGGAAGCTCTGCAAAGCTTTGGAAAAATTTAAGACTATAATCTGTCAAGATGTCAGATAAGTCAAAAAAGGTTATTATTCAGTTATCTGTATAAAATGCCTTTAAAATTTTCAAATAAATAAATAACTTCTCAATGCATGTTTGAAAGTGAAAAAATTAGCCTAAGCTCAGTAACACGCATAAAAAATATAAATGATGCTACCTTAGGAAAAAAAGATAAATCACCAGAAAAGGAAGCTTTGTTGCGATGCTAGTAAATTAAAAGATTAAAATAAATACTACGGGGATTAATTTATTAAAAATTTCCTTTACATTCCGTTAATCATTTTACGGAAAGCTTTGCACTGATTTGTAAGAATTTAAGAATTTAATCTGTCAAGATGTCAAATAGGTCATAAACTTGTACTTCAGTTATCTGTATTAAATGCTTTTAAAATTATTAAATAAATAAATGAATCACTGAAAGTATATTTAAAGTGAAAAATTTAAGTATTAAGCTCAGCAACGCGTAGAAAAATATATATTATGCTTCATTTTATGCAAAGAAAGATAAATCACCAGCAAAGGAATATTTGTTGCGATACAAGTAAATTTTTAATGTAAAAAGCTTGTCTAATTTTACAGAAATCAAGTCGTAAGAAACATAGTAATTTTCTTCTTTAAAATTCTTCTTTTAAGTTTTTAATATTCAACCAATTATAATATATAAACATTCACAAAATATTAAACATTTCTGTTTTTTGTTTTGAAATAGCTAAAAATTCACTTAACGCATTGTTCACAAGCAATTTTATAAACCACTCACGCTTATTAGCTTTCATGTAAAAACACGCGTTATTTCATGCTAGAGTTAACACGAGTTAACCTAAGTTAGTTTTCAGCTAAACACGAGTAAACTCGCAACTGGTCATCACCGTTTGTGCATGAGAACACGAGTTACCAATGACCGGTCAACAAAGTTTTAATTCGTTATTTTCATCACAATCATATTAGCGTAAAAATGCACAAAATATTACTAAATATCATATGCATCATTGCTTTCTTTAGGTGACTGACTGCCTACGTTGAAAATGTCATTTTTTGACTACTTTGGTCAATTTTATTTTTTGAAAGAATCGTGTAATTCCATCTTTTTATTTTTCAAAACCGTTTTGATTTTCATACTACATCAATTAGAAGCAGAGTTATAGCTATTTTAAAAAACATCGTCTCTTACAAAATTGAAGTGACAAGCAGCTTTAAATGCGTTTTTCTCAGAATTATGTTTTTTAGCACAAATCTCTACCGTTATCACGATATTTCGCATAATAATGCAAATAATTTATAAAATTTTCAGGAAATGTTTTAGAGGCTATTGTGAAGGAAATGACGTACAATAATTGATGTATAATAAATAGTTTTTTATTTGGGGCTGTTTTTATAAGGAAAGGAATGACGAATCAGGGAAAAGTTTCATATTGGAACATATAATTTGTAAGGTATACATAAGATTCGATTCACAAGAATCGAACTTTTGAGTGAATGAATTAAAGAAGCTGCTTTAGATATGCTAATTTCGGCATACGCGCTTAGTATAAATACCATGCAGCGTCATTAATTAAGAAGAGAGTTGTTAAGGATGAAAAGGTGTTATCCTGCGCTAGTGCTTAGCAGGCCCAAAGTTTACGTGGCAGTACTGCTGGTTTGACTCTCCGCTGGGTTGTGAGTATTCGAAATGTGTATTTCTATTGAATGATATTATATATATTCCGTACAAGTAGTACGTATGCTTATTGCTGTAAAAGCAAATTCTATATGTGCAACGAATTCAATAAACATTGTTTCATGTATAAACTGTGTTTGTTTCAAATTCAAATAGAGTGCCACTTCAAATTATATACACCCAAGTCTGGGTAGAAGTGAGCATAGAAACTCTATAAATTGTCTGTATTATTTTTGCATTTTAAATTTTCTCTTAGATTGTAGGTCATTTTCAAGACAACTGTCATATGTATCATGTGTGAGAAGGAAAATAAAATAGTAGCATTCGAATTTTGTGCAGAGTAATAGGCATTTTAGCTAAATTTCATTAAAAATTACTTTAAATTGACCAATTTTAAAAAAGTATGGTATTTACAGGTAAGTTTTTGTTTATTTTTTCATTTTTAAGTGCTATTTTACCCTAAAAGACCAAAAAATCCTTTAAAAAGTAGCTCCGAACGTAGGCGTCACCTTAAGAAATAACACACCAAGAATAGAAACATAGCAAAACACGATAGAAAATCCCCCACACATATTTAAATCGCAGATAGAAAAAGTAACAGTATTTCAAAGATGCTACAGCTAAGCATTTTGCAGAGAAAAACTTATTTGCGTACCGGAAAAATATTTAGTTATCACTTAAAGCATTTAAAATTTCATGCACGCATAGTTTTAAATGCCACATAACCTCTTGAGACAAATTTATATTCTGGAACAGACTGCATTATTTTTAAACGGAAAAACTTTCCCGCTGCTCTCCATAAAACGAATAAAAAAATAAAATAAACAAATTAAGGTAAAACTACAAAACTTTGTCATAAACACATAAATATCTATTAAATATCACGAAAAACTGTAACTAGCAGTGATTAAACCTTAACTAGTTGCTGGTAATTGAACTTCTGTATACAGTATTTGTCAAAACAACTTCTGTGTGTTAGGAATTTAGTTATCTGTGTTCATTTATGCTTCCTTAAAAAGTAAAGGCGAGATAAAGTTACAAATTCAAGATAAACTGCAAAGTTTGTTGTAAACACATAAATCTCTAATAAATATCTCGAAAGATAAACTAGCAGTGATTGAACCTTAACTAATTGCCAGCAATTGAACTTTTCTATACAGTATTTGCGAAAACAACAAAAATCATAACGCACAGAAGAATTTATCTATCTTTAAGGTAATATATTTTAATGTATATTGCCTTAAGACATAGGCGAATGTCTACACAAATGCCTCCGCCCAAAAAATAATTAATGTTCAGTTATGATTCCTTAACAAATTAAGGCAAGGTAAAGTTACAAAGTTAAGGTAAAACTACAAAACTTTCTTGTAAACACATAAATATCAATTAAATATCACGAAAAACTGTAACTAGCAGTGATTGAACCTAAACTAACTGCCAGTAATTGCACTTCTGTATACAGTATTTGCCAAAACAACTTTTGTACGTTATGAATTTAGTTATCTCTCTTTAAGGCAATATATTTTAATGCTCAGTTATGCTGCCTAAACAGGATAATTATACAAAAAGTGATGCAGGCAAAGTGAAACATAGACACAGAAAACACCTCTTACTTTAATAACTATCAGTCATCTCAGACATTCCTAGATAATTAAAATATGAATGTTTCGAAACACATATTAGACAATGTGTAAAATCCATTGCTCAAATTTCAAATTATTAAATACTACAAAAGTTATTTTCCTATTATAATTATAACCTTAGAATATATAACTTAAATTAATAAAAAATAAAGAAAATAAAGATTCCCACAGTTGAAGAAGAATCTTAATGAATATTTATGTAAATTAGCTATCATAGAAAACGGTGATTTTGATGGATGATGATTAGGAATTAGATTACATTGTATCTCCTCTACTTCTAACTTGGAATTGCTCTTCCCGATAGTAATGACCTCCCTTACTAAACAGGTAAGAAAAAGAAAGAAAAGATCTCTATTTGATTTCATACTCTACATCGTATCTTGATAATTTATTTCGGGTCCGAAGCAGAGCAGTTGGGAAAAGTTACAACGTATATTATAGCTTACATTTCTATCAGTAGTTAAAGAATGAGCAGTAGTTTAATAAATGAGAGTAAAATGTACTCATTGTACTCTAAGTAGTTTTTCTTTGACTTCAAAGACACGCCAAGGGCAAAATTTTGGCAAATTGTTCAAAACATCTGTTTATAAATATAAATGCATACACATATCTAAATACATTGCTCACATATTTACTCATATCAAGCTCACAACAAATCCTTCCACGTATAAAAAAATTAAACAGAACACATTGGTGCAAGTTTTCTAAGTTTTATACATATAATTTTCTTTATTCCAATATATATACCCACACAGAGTTTAAGGATTTTCTAAGATAAGTCTGACCTAGGTAACACGGTAGGAGGAGATTAAAATGACTGTTGAATTCCAGGAGGAAGATACAGCTAACTTACTACTGAGCACTTTTCATTCCTTTTCTGGTATAAAACGCCTGGTCAATGACGGATATTAAATATTTTATTTGAACCGTTTGAGATGGACTTTATATTAACATGAAGGTGAACTTGATTAAGTTTTCCTGATCAATTGTGACTGCTGTTTTCTCCGTATTGTGGGCTAATCAACAGCCATTTCACTGATACTAAACTCATATTTAGGGCATTTGAAATAACATTTTACCATGCCTCAATCTTCTCCCAAGCTAAGTCTTGAGGTGGGCAGAGATCCCTCGTTGTTGTAATTTAATTTCAGCTAATAGTTTTTTCTGGATCCATTGTGTCTGGAATGTATATATATTGACACACAATTAATTACTACTTAATTAACAACCCAGATACATCCTATAGTGTTTGAGACAAAATCAAAAATCCTCCGTGCGGAAATCTTTTATTTCAAACAAAAGCATAAAAGCATTTAACATTCCATGTTTTCCGAACCTCCAAAATTAAATTTATAGTCGAAAACAGCCGATTTACTCAAATACACTAAATATTAGTAATCAACTAATATTTAGTGTATTTGAAGTAACATTCAACCATGCCCCAAACTTCGACTGAGCTGAATCCTGTAGTGTGGAGAGCTCCATCGTTGTTGTGATTAATTCCTTAGCCAATGGGTTTTTTTTCGGATTCATTATGTCTCCGTCAAAATTTTTTTTTCTAAATTGCTGATGAAGGTTCATTGCATTTGAAATGTAAATTTAACTGACCTTAAAAAATGGACGAAAATATACTGAATATTTTTTGACTGCCATGTTGGCCTGTTAATATACTGCGAAAACTGCCAGTTTGTCTGGTAAAACTGACAATACCAGCTTGAATAACGGATAATTCAAAAGGTAACCGGTTTTTTCAATTGCATGTATTTTAACAGGACGTTCTGGCACGGAATATATTAAATAAAAAATCGTCGAGGTTAAGCAAATACTATAAGGTTTGGCAACCTCGAAATTTCAGTTTTGAGATACTTGACTTACAGGTCTTTTTGACACACGATCGTACAAGATCTCATTAAGTAAAATGACTCCGAAAGGCTGTGTTTATATGAAATTTCAATAAAGTTTGTCTATTCTTGTGACCAGAGGAAAATCTGGGCAGTACTTCTTTTCTGTTCGGGGCAGTTTAATGGAACCATAAAATCCGATTAATTATGGATGTCCAAATTATTGGTGCAAAAAGATTTCTAGTGCACATGAAAGTTTTAGCTGTTATTCTTGAAGACTCTTGAAATCTTAAAAAATTAGAAATGATGTTTAGACACATTAAAACTGTAATAAAAGATTATGTTCAAAAATGCCGAATTATTGTTTTGAATTAAGCTATCTAAACCAAAATACATAACAGGTGTGATCATTACAAACATTATTAATAACCGTTTCGGAATATCTACATATTTTGAAGAGCTAAAGACAGAAATAGGTTATATTAGATATGAAAGAAACTTTAAGCGTTTTTTTCCTAATGATTTTGTTAAATTTAGCATTCTTCAATTGCTATAACTAATATATTTAATTTCTCAAATACTTTAAATAATTTTAATAATTATTCCCCATTGAATTGTTTTGTCGAATTATTCAAATATAGTATATTTTTAGATTTTGAGTTGAAGCAGTTCGTAGCAATTCATGTTAAACCAGGCATTAATGTTGTGAAAAATGTTGATTTGTCAACATCAGAGTTGTTCGTTTTTTTACCAACTTACATGTTAAGGATTCACAACTATGAGTTAAACTAAAAATAGAGATAATTTGACATGCACAATTTTAATTTTATTTGGGGTATAAATTTCACAATTTTTAGCAACAAGCCACAAAGAAAGTGATAAAGAGCTGCATGCAGCTAGTGAGCCGCAGTGTGTCAACCCCTGCCATATAATAATAACAACAAAATGTTAAAACTAAAAGTCACCCCCATTTCAACTCGAAGAAATTTAACCATGCTTCAATAAAATACCAGGTCGTAAAGAATGTAGCCTGTACTGACCAATACTCTTTAAAGCAATTTCTTATTTATGCTTAAGGGGACTCACGACCCTTAAGTCGAGGTAATAAGGCATATTTTCATACTTTTTGACTCTTTGTAACTATTTCAATTTACCCCCCATTTTTCCAAATTTTACGTATATGATAAATTAATATATTTATTTTAATAAACAAATTTTCAACTCTAAAAGTAATTTTAAATAATTCTTTTTAAAATGCTTTAGATATCTTGTTTTTTTAAGTATTTTTATTGTATACAGGCTTGCGCGCAGAACTATGGAATTAATTTTACACTTAAATGTATAATTCCTGTTTTATATTTAAAATAAATAATTCAAAATAAAATTGAACATAAAACATTCAACATTAAAATATTTTTTCAATTTTTCAAAACTGCTCAAAATATACTTAAAATTTCCTTAAATTTTTGCATTAATTTACCCCTGAAAAAATAAGAAAATGTGCAGTGATTGTAATAATTCTAGTTCAGACGCAATAAAATATGATTATGCAGTGAAATATGATTATGCATGATTATGCAGTGATAAAAATTTCATCGTAATTATGTTTCATAGTTTTTGAGATATCAGTTGCGGAATGATGCAAATTACATTTTGAGAAAAATGAGTTTAAAATTTTTCTTACCATAAACTTGATCAGTAATTAAATATTTAGAATATCAATATCTCCGGTACTAAGCGGAATATTTTCTTGTGGTTTGCTTTATTTTGTTCAGAAATGGTCAGGCTTTAACATATATTTTTTTTCAAAAAAATCGAATGTTTTAGAGATTTAAGGGTAGTGAATCCCCTTAAAATGTATGGTCCGTTATAAAATAGTAAAGCGTTGAAAACTTTAGTTGATATGGAACTCTTTTTCAGTAGATAGAATATTTTTTTCTGCAGACTTGCTAAAGAAATCCCTGTGTGGCTAAATTTTCTGATTTTTTATAATTGGTCTATTAGAGCATTTCATCTTAAGCTCCAAATTATTCTTGCAGAAAACTTCATTGAAGCATTAAGAGCATAATGTAATCTGTGTGCACTCGTGTCAGGTAACATTTTTTTCTGGGCTGACAAGCGTTAAACTTTCTTTTAAAAAAGGTGGACCATTGTACTGAGTTTACCTTGTACTTTCAACTTTAAGAACAGTTTGCCTTTATTTTTTTTTGTACTTACAATCAATATTCCTAATAAGATAGCTTAGGAAATTAAAAGGTTTTTGCGAAATAACTGGTTTTGTATGTAGGGATTCAGTTCCTAATCTCTGCAAATTCTAGGCATGTACCTTTCTGTGGTAAGTTGCTGATATGACTTTCAGAGATCTGCAGTGAAGTGGTAGAAGAAAATAAAACCTGTTAGCCATGTTATTAAGCACTTAAAAATGGCATCAGTAAAGAGTTAAAATGTAGTTAACCAAAGTGAAAAATAAAAAATTCCCAAATGAAGTTAAAAACAGGATATTTTTATTTTTTTAATTATTATTTTATTCAAAATGTTAAATACATTTGTTACGTTTTTAAAGTGAAATTAATTTATGCAGTAATGCTTAGAACATTAATAGGTTTGGAGAAGAAGGGTGTTAAAATTGAATATACTAGGTTCATACACCTCTTTGTTTAGTTCCTCATTCTATAATTTTAAAATTTTCTAATACGATTTTCTGTGTTGGTTATATATATATATATATATATATATATATATATATATATATATATATATATATATATATGTATATATATATATACAGTCCAGTCATATTAATGTGACCACCGCCTACTTTTGACGTCAATGTTAACCAATCGCAGAAGGCCCGTGTCATCAGCAAATTTGGTGGATATATAAAGTGTGTTGTAGGCATTCGGAAAACATTTCAGTTCTTACAGTCATGCAGAAACGGAGCGATTTATCCGAAATCCAAAAGGGCATGATAATTGGCTTTCGGGCCAAGGGTGGAAGAATTTCCGAAAGGGCTACTTTTGTAAACTGTTCGCGGGCCACCGTGGTAAAAGTATACCGTGCATGGCAAAATGGTACTATCTAAAATCAGCAACTTGGCAAATGTGGTGCACCACGGGCCATAGATGGCAGAGGTGAACGACGGCTGCGGAGATGCGTTCGGGCGAATAGACGTGCAACCGTTGAGCAACTGACCGTCCAGATGAACCAAGGGGCTACCAACAGTATCTCCACAACGACGGTTCAGCGAACGTTGCTGCGTATGGGCCTCCGCAGCAGACGCCTGGTTAATGCACCTATGCTGACTGCTGTTCAGCTGCTACGAAGGCTGGAATTAGCAAGCCAGTACTGCAACTGGACTTCCACTGAGTGGAGACAGGTGGCTTTTTCCAATGAATCACGTTTTGTGCTCCATCGGACAGATGCACGTTGGCGTATACGGCGTGACACGTCTGAAAGAAAACACCCTGCAACAATTGCCGGAAGGATCCAAGCTGGAGGAGGGAGCATTATGGTCTGGGGAATGTTTTCGTGGTATTATCTGGGTTCACTCATCATTGTGGAAGGTCCGATGGATCAACACAAGTATGCATCTATCCTTGCGGACCATGTTTACCCCTACATGCGAATTGTTTTTCCTCAGGATGATGGCATCTACCAGCAGGACAATGCGACGTGTCATAAAGATCGCAGTGTACGTGCGTGGATCGAAGAGCACCAGGATGAGTTTACCGTACTCCCTTGGCCAGCGAATTCCCCGGACTTGAACCCAATCGAGAATCTGTGGGACCACCTCGATTGGGTTGTTCGCACCATGGATCCTCACTCGCGTAACCTAGCGCAGCTGGCCAAGGCACTGGAGTCGGCATGACTCAACATCCCAGTGAATACCTTCAGGAACCTAATTGACTCTCTTCCTGCACGTCTCGCAGCGGTCCGCTGTGCGAAAGGTGGTTACATTAATGTGACTGGACTGTGTATATATATATATGTGTGTGTGTGTGTGTGTGTGTGTTTGTTTGTTTCTTTGTTTGTTTGTTAATAAATATAAGTAATCGGTGAGGAGTGTAAAAATGATTAATTGAAACTTAACAAATACTGCTGATTAGCAAAGCTTGGATTTTATTAACACCAGAGGCGAATTTTGTCAAGCTTTATTTCGTATTGATAATTAATCTACGAGTAAAAATAAAGGACATTTTTATGATTTAAAACCCTTGAAAAAGTAATAAATATGTGTTAAACTAATTAAAAACAAGGGGGTTTCGTGTGTTACTGATAGTTATGCTTTTTTTTAAAGTTCACTTTGAATGGGACTTTTACAGGCTGTTCCAGCTATGGCTGTTCTTTGACTGTTCTATCTATCCAGGTTTCAGTGTACATGCATAAAATATGTACGTAATATCAGAGATGTACAGAAAACACCATTTAGTGATACAAACAAACATTTGAAAATTGGCCCTCTGAATTTGAAACTGTTCCTGGTTTTAATTACCATGGATCTTTTGTTAATGGAAAAATGATATAATTTCTGAAGTTCCAAATCGTATCTCACTGGCCGACAAAACCTTCTTTGGACATCGCTCTTTATTCAAGTCTCAGTTTCTCTCCTGAAAAACACAACTTCTTATCTATAAAATTATCACTAGGCTGGTCTTAATGTATGGTTTGGAAAACTTGGTCTCTAACAAAAAATAGAGAACACAGAATTACAGTCTTCGAGAGAAAGGTTCTCAGAAGCATCCTTGAAAGCACCCTCAGAAGCATAATTCAGAAATCCATAGGTATTTTAAATAGCCCGATATTATTAAAAGTTTTAAAATTAAAAGGATGAACTGGGCCTGTCATATTGCTAGATTGAATGAAAAAAAATCCAGTAAAGAAGATTTTTGTTGCAAGGCTCTTTATTAGTCAGAAAAGAGGAAGGACAAATCTAAGATGGTTGGACCCTGTTGAATCAGATTTTACAGTGATTGGAGTGAGAAACTGGCACACCAGGTCTGCCATTTTCCTGTAGGTTGTCCAGTAGGTTGGTTTCCTGTAGGTTGTCCTAGAGGAGGGGCTCCCAACCTTTTTATGGTACCGTACCTGTACGTTGTAAACAATTTGATGACGTACCGGTAGACCAAAAATTTTGAAATGGGTAATAAAATGCAATTTAAAACATTTGTAATAAAGACAAGTAACTTGGGATTCCAAACTAAAATATTAAAACGTATGGATTATTAGTTTTTATAGTCATTTCTTTTATTTTTTTGTAATACAGATTTTTAATAGATTTTTTTTTAAATTGTAAAATCATTCGCGTACCGGTAGCTGCTTGTCCGCGTACCGGTACTGGTACGCGTACCCAAGGTTGGGAACCACTGTCCTAGAGGAATCTTCAACTCTGGCCCACCCTGAGCTGTCGTGCCAAATATGATGACTATGATGATGAACATCAGACATGGATACAATAATCCCAAAATAAGGACTATTATCACACTTCCCGATCTATTTGACTATTTTACCCTATTCTTTTGAGTGCGTAGAGAGATTCACCACAAAACACCGCCATTCTCTTAAAACAGAAAATGTAAATGATCATACGACAGAATAAATAGACAGAATGAAAACTCGTTCCTGGATACCTAAACCATAACTGGGGAAGACGTAAAAGAAGGGGTATGTTCCAGGGTTTCCCAAACTTTTCCTGCGATGGAACATTTTGCAAATCCTGAAATTTTAACAGAACATCTTGTTTATTTTGTAGGGTATGTAATAACACATAATCAATAATTTTTTTTTAAATATGAGAAAAAAACACATGTATTTAGTATTTAGTAATCATGCATGAAAACAATTTTTTAGACAATTTAGAGCCTTAATCCTTTAAATATGCATGAATTCCTTGTAATCGTTGCAGGATATAAAACAACTCCAGTTTTTCGTGGAACATCAGTGTTCCGCGAAACATGGTTTGGGAATTCCTGTTCTACATGATAAGAAGCACGCATTTAAAAAAACACAGAAAGATCTTCAGAAAATTAATTTGGAGGAGAATGATGAAACATTCAATCTGAAGAAGAATAAATGTAATCAAACATCAAGTAACCTTAGAAAATGAGGTGTGAATGATTTGATTTGTATTTTCTTAACATTTTTAATAATAATATATATATTTTTTAAAAAGCTAGGTTTTCTTATTACAATCTGTGTTTTTTTATACGCTATCAGGGTTTATGACATTTTTCTCGGAGTGACCCCTGGTCACAGATGTGTGTATGTATCTGTATACAGAATCTATTAGAAACACTCCCATTTAATGCTTATCATGCTACAAATTCTTAATGAACTTTATCACATGGACTTCGGACTTAATGTAATTCTTGCATAATTTAGCAAAGCTGCGAGACGCATTCAAATTTGTCATTTCATCCATTTCCTTCGGGGAAATTTTCTGCTACCAGAACCAATATTAATAAAGCAGTGCCTTCTAACAAGATAGCAATTTCCCCCGCCAGCACGACTGTGGGAAGTAGAAGAGATTAAGTTAACCGAATACGAAACGAATGGAACGTAAAAATGATTAATTGAAGCTTTAACACATGCTACCAGTTACCATTAATTACATTTTAGCAACAGCAGATGCGAATAGTTGTCAAAAGGTTGTTTCTTTTAGATAAATAATTAATCTAAAAATAATAATAATAGACATTTTTGTGATTTAAAACCATTAATAAAGTGATAAAGATGAGTTATTAATTAATTTGTGAAAACGCACGTAAATTATTGATTAATCTTTTTATTTCATACGCTACATTTTTAACAAATTGCTGAATTTAAAATATATTCATAAATTTGCTAGGCAGATGCATTCATCTGACAGCAATCAAATCGCGTAAGAGTAACACTTCCGGGGCCGTTCATAAATCTTCGAATTGAACTTAAGTGGATATTTTGCCCATCTCTGGAAGTACAAGATCATTGAAATCTTATATGCATTTATTATTCAGAGAATATTTCTGGTTAATGATAATTAATATGATAAACAGAAATAGTTTAAGGCTACCAAATAGTAGACATATTGGATTCGCCTAGATTTTAATGTTACCTTATGGAGAAAATTTTTCCTACTATTATCGACTTGGATTGAAAGCTTTTTACTAACTGCATTCCTTAATACAGGAAGACGTTTTTTTCTTGGATATCTTTTTCATATTTTAAAAGAAACGCCAATAATACTTTAATCTTTCGTTGGGAAAATCATACTTTTCCCGCTTAGTGGGAACATCTACCTGGAAGGCAGATGCAGGTGGAATATCTCTTTCCCAGGTATTCCTAACTAGAAATTCACAGGGTATTTGTCGTTTATTACATTTCATGGTAGCCACAATCGTCAAACCATATCTCCTTCATTATTGACCAACTTTTATTGAACAGAACCAATTATCACAGGTTATATTACGGTTCGTTATGTAGAGGCATTGAGTGAGTCGAACGATGAATTGGGTTGGGATTTTTTAATTTTTTCTCTGATTAATCTAATCTTTACCTGAACCATAGAAGACTGGCGTCACGAATCACCCTTCCACCCTGAAGACAAGATGTTGACTGAAGCATGTGTACACTCACAGTATCCAAAGTCGAAGGTTGGGTGGGGGCAGCGTTCAATAAAGAAACCATAGCTGCCTGAGAAGCGGATGTTCCCACCGAAGGGTTAAAATTCCAATTATTAGGTTGATATATGTGGTATAAACCAGGGCTGACCAACCTTTTTTAGTTGGCGATCGACTTTTCTATAATTTTTTATTCGGCGATCGACTAGTTCTCATTTTTTGTGGAAAATGAGCAGCTTGTCGTCACTAACATAGTCCATATATTTATGATATTATGGCTCGCAATCGACTAAAATCTTGACGAAGATCGACCGGTTGATTGCAATCGACCGGTTGGCCACCCCTGGTATAAACGAAATGCGTTTATCACCCAGTTCATGCTGAATTCTGAGCGTTACGCAGCGTCAGCGTTAGAACTTTTAACCATTAACAGAGCTAAATTCATTGACCACGTGTTATGTCAAACCAATCTCAGGTCACCTCAACGATCTCGGGGCCAACACAGTAACGTAACGCAACGGTCCAGTTGCAATGGGGACTTGTACCACATTGCATTCAAATAATTTCCTTTGGTGGACGATATTTCTAAAATGAATAAGATAGCACAGTACCAAACCTTTCCCTGTATTACGGGGTAGTATTTTAAAAGAAAATCATAAAATGGAAATGGACCTTTCTCTGTATACGGTATACCAAACCTTTCCCTGTATTACGGGGTAGTATTTTAAAAGAAAATCATAAAATGGAAATGGACCTTTCTCTGTATACGGTATACCAAACCTTTCCCTGTATTACGGGGTAGTATTTTAAAAGAAAATATTAAAATGGAAATGAACCTTTCTCTTTATCCTGTAGACTAAACCTTTTTCTGTATTACGGGGTAGTATTTTAAAAGAAAATCTTAAAATGGAAATGGACCTTTCTCTGTATACGGTAGACAAAACCTTTCCCTGTATTGCGGGGTAGTATTTTAAAAGAATCTCTTAAAATGGAAATGGACCTTTCTCTGTATACGGTAGACCAAACCTTTCTCTGTATTACGGGGTACAGTTTTAAAAGAAAATCTTTAAATGGAAACGGACAATCAGTGGAAATTTTTACTCCATAGAGCGAATCCAACATGGCTACAATCTAGCAGCCTTCAGTCATGTGTGTGATCTGAAATTTATTCCAAATGTAATAAAATTGCTTAAAATTTTTATATTTTTAAATATGAAAATGCATAGTACGTAATATTAAAAACGATTTAATGTTTTGATGAAATGCACCAGTTTATATTTCGCAACAGAAAATCAGTGCTATACAAAAACAAAACAAATATGCTAAAACTAGAAATAAAAAGAAGCGAAACAAATACCTGAATAATCCGCTAGCATATGTTAAAATGAGTTTCTGTTCGAATTTCGAAGGCCTAATAAAATAACCATCATCAGCAGGAGCGCGCGACTCCCAGTAAAATGTGTGGCAATATCAATCCTATGGTGTCTAGGAAGAACGTTCCAGTCTCTTATAACATAAAAATTCTCAGGGGTCATATATAGAGAGAAAGTAAACAAAAAACTGAAAAAGCATAAAATAAGGAAAATGCTATCAACAAGGCTATAAAAGTAAGCGAGGAAATTAAAAATAAACAATTAAAATTAAAAAATAATGCAAAAATATTAATATTTTATAAATATTCTAGCAGATAATATATGAGGATATTACTTTTCTTATCACCTTTATATGTTTGTTTTTAATCATTTTTACATTACATTGCTTTTATCGTCCTTGCACTCCTTTTAATTGTCTCTATAACCCGCTCCCTTTTATGTGCATGTTTGCTCTGCTTATATGTTTGGTTTGGCGCAAGTTGTCCTTTCTGGATCTTGCGCCAAAAAAAGTTCAACCAACCTACCATTAAAGGATGTGGATTGATATTCTTTACCAGGCAGTTTACGAAAAGAATAATTAAGACAATTTCTTAATAAATTAATTAAAAATTCAAACTGAGTGTATGGAGAATACAATCCTTTAAAAGTTTTAATCCATGGCGAAGAGTTCCTGGAAAAGGACGCAATAAAATATTTGATATTTTTTTAGAATAGGTATTTGTTATGGGTAGTTATTACCAAAAGAAGGAACACAGCAAACTTATAGGGGAAAAATATAGAGTGTTAAAAATAGGGAAAATAGAAAGGAGAAAGAGAACAACCGACGTTGAGATAAACAACAAAAAATCGAACATAAATATCAGTGTTAATAGATCAAAAACTTCGAAGCAGAAAAAATATGACACAAGACGGAAGTCATATAGCCGAGAGTATGCTTTCAGAGTGATAAAAAAACATTCAATGTGTTACCTGTAAAAGGTTTGACATTTTTTGATTCATTAGTCTTACTGTTGCCCTGTTTTGTGGTTGATTTGCAAATTTGTTCACGGGATGTTTTTTCTCTATTATACCAACGTCAAGTTATTTCCTGAAACACTGGAAACATTATTTGTCATGCTATAGTTCTAGTATCTTGAACTAGTCTCTCAAAGTCATGGCGATTTTTATAGAGGGCAGAATTATTACTAACAGTATATTTTCACTATAAGTCCAACATTAAAATTTCTGTGTCCGTTTCATGATATGTTGGAATCACCTATCATAAACATAATTTTTTATTTATATTTATTAATGTTTTATTTATAACTAGTATATTTTTTTTTAAAAATCAGTGCTTTTTAATCATTACATCCTGATGTGGATCTTGTCTGTTCTTGATGTGTTCTGATGTGGATCTTGGATTTTTCTTACCACAAATATACAAGTAAATTTTCTATTTCTTAAAACTTAAGTAAATTGTCATAGTTCTTTAAGAAGTATTGTTATACTATTAAAAGGAATATTAACAAATTTCGTTCAGTTTTCTTCCTTTAAACATCCGAAAATGTTTGTAAGTTCTAACATTTCATAGATATTCTTTAAAGTGTTAAAATTAGATACATATACTTTAATTAATATAAAAATTAATTTAACATATATTTTGAGATGTATATTTTTGCAAAGAATGCCGTTTAAAATTTCTGCGCTAATCTTTCCTTTTACGGTAAGGAAAGATAAATTAAATTTATGAAATGTGCTTCAGATTTGATTTCAAATATATATTACATATATATATATATATATATATATATATATATATATATATATATATATATATATTAAAATATTCATGCTTTTACAGCACATTACATAAATAAAGCTTTCAAAGCAAATATCTAAACTATTGTGTAAGTAAAAAGAATTATAAAAATTTTGTGTTTTTGAAGACTATATATTCTTCTAAACACTTTTCTCAAAATTTTAATTACGTTTCACTCAATAAATCTAGTAAATACCTTATGCAGTTTAAATTGATTTGTATCTTTAAATACGAATGAGTTTACCTTATTCTACCAAACGAACTTCTTATTAAAACCCGCAGATAACATTTTATGGACAGTTTCTGTTTTGTTTATTTCTTAAGGCTTTTGCAGCATGTTTACTGTATACTTATTAAATCGGCAAATTTGATTAGACATTTTTGATAAGAGAAACTTGGATATATTTAATAGCTCGCAATATCTATTAGTTAGGTATCCACAGGCCTGAATAGGAAATAACTTTAAATACTATTTTGTTTCCTTGTCTATCATCAGCATGTTTACTGGATATTTATTAATTCGGCAATTTTGATTTTATATTTTCGACTAGCTGAATACCCGTGCTTCGCTACGGAGTACATTCAAGTTAAATACAACGATCAATGTATGCAATTAATGCCAATATATATATATATATATATATATATATATATATATATATATATATATATATATATATATATTATAAAAAAATCGTAATGGATATTTTTATAGACAAAATAATGTAGAAAAATATATTCAAACTAAATCTAATAGCACATACTAAAGAATATAGTACACTTAATATAATGCAGTTTGAGGAACATTTCTTTTACTGTATTTTAATATTTTTTTGGGATAATGTCCAATTGTCTGCTCATTAGAAAGAAATATATACTATATATATATATATTGTCAATTTATTACGTTGTTATGCACGTGACGCAAAATTAGTTTAAAATATTACAAAAAGAAAAGAAACCACGTAATCACCATTTAATAAATTGAATTTTTAAAATTAATCTTTAAAAATTCACCAAAAATCAGAAAATGGAGGTAAATATTCGAAAAAGATTTCATTTTAAATGAATTTTTATGATCTTTCTCGCGATACAAATTTTATAACCCCCAAATTTTTATTTTAAATGCAAACTTAAAAGAATATTACAAATTCAGATTAAAAATTTAATTTTAAAAAATCTAAGAAGAATTTTTCAAAAATCTTTCTTAGTGCACCCCTACACTATAACAAGAATCGCCATGCAAAATTTCAACCTTTGAGGTCCAGCGGTTTGGTCTGTGCGTTATCTGTCAGCCAGTCAGTCAGTTACGGAACTGTTTTATATATATAGATTAGACAAACTTGGATAGATTTGATAACTCACAATGTCAGCTAGTTAGGTCTCCACAGAACTGAATAAGAAATAACTCGAAATGTTATCTTTTCCAAAACACACTTCTTTTTTTTTTACTTAAATTAGGTTTCTGCTTATCCATACAGCATACCATAAATAGGTTACGAAATCGATGTGACTAATAGGGTGTGGTTTGTCATCGGAAAGAGACAAATGGATTCTTTTACTCATTCTCATGATCATTTCCCCATATTTTGCCGGTAACATATCGTATGTTGACAGAAATGAGACTTGTCCAATTTTGCTTCCATTAGGGTACATCCGCATATCACTGAGCGAGGCATGTACGGCTTTTGGATGAAAACAATGACCAAGAATTTTATGTTCTATCAGGATTCTTTTACAATGGAGATGTTTTACTTTGCTTTTGACAAATTTGATTTTTTTAGAATTTTTGGATCTTCCTTGTTCATTGATATATCCCAATGTAGGAATATAAATTGCTCTAAGAACTAACGGTAGTATATCTCATTACTTTGGAGTATGGTTTATGTCTTACAAGGATGTCCTTATCAATATCATTTGCCTGTTGTTGCAGAAACATTAAATTGTAGGTCTAGGATCTTTGGATTGTTGCTAGACTCTCGTTGAGGCCTAATATTGAAAGATTAGGAATGTTTCGAGCTAATTTCAATAATGCGCTGAAATGGAAGTTTATTCCGTAATAATTTCATCAAATACTTAATCTATTAATGCTATTCATAATTTAAGAACAAGAATTTTTTTTCTCATCATTTAAAGAAAACTTGATTACCAGAAAAAAAATTATTACAATGTGTAAGGTATACATAAGATTCGATTCACAAGAATCGAACTTTTGAGTGAATGAATTAAAGAAGCTGCTTGAGATATGCTAATTTCGGCATACGCGCTTGGTATAAATAACAAGCAGCTTGATTAGGTTGAAAGAGGGTGTTAAAGTTGATAGATAAGCGAGTTAAGGGAGCTACGAGGAAAGCAGCTCCAGGTGCTATCCTGCGCTAGTTCTTAGGGGGCCCAAAGTTTACGTGGCAGTACTGCTGGTTTGACTCTCTGCTGGTTTGTGAGTATTTGCAAGGTGTATTTCGTACAATGTTAATATATATTCCGTACAATTAGTACGTATGCTTATTGCTGTAAAAGCAAATTCTATATGTGCAACAAATGATCCCAGATATGCTCGATTGGAGACAAATCTGGGGATCGGGCAGGCCAAGGAAGGGTAGTAACAGTGCGGAGACAGTCTTGTGACACCCTTGCCGTATGAGGCCGAGCATTGTCTTGTTGAAAAATGGCTCCTGGGAGCCGTTGCATGAGTGGCAACACATGTGGTTGCAGGATTTCATGAACATACCGCTGGGCTGTCATGGTGCCACGGAACAATACTAGGAGTGACCGTGTATTGTAGGCAATGGCACCCCATACCATCACACCAGCTGTGGGAGCGATGTGTCGCTGTACAGCAAAGGCAGGATTGAAGCGTTCACCACGGGCTCTCAACACACGAACACGATTGTCCTCACTGCCGAGATTGAATCTGGATTCGTCGCTAAAGACGACCTGGTTCCATTCCACTGCAGTCCAGTTTCCTCGTGCGCGGCAAAACTCCAAACGGAGGCGTCGATGGGTGGGCGTCAAGGGCAGCACACGTAATGGGCGCCGCGATACAAACTGTCCTTCAGCCAGGCGCCTTCGTATGGTTAGAGAAGACACAGATGCCCCTAGTGAAGGTGCTACCTGTGCCTGGATGGCGGCCGATGAAGCAGTTGGCTGTACGCGTGCATTTCTTACGATGTGGCGGTCTTCTCGACGACTGGTCTGTCGAGGGCGTCCTTAGCCTGGTCTTCGTGTACATGACATCTCTCGGGTCCACTGGTCCCAACACCTCCTCACAACACAATCAGAGCGGCCTAATTGACGAGCTACTCGCCTAGCTGACCACCCAGCTTCCATCATCCCGACGATTCTCCCCCTCTCAAACTGCGACAACTGCTTATATTGTCTTCGAACACGGCGTAATGGCATGTCTATCTCAGCTCTTCCTTTGTAAATGATTCAGCACACTCAAACAAGCTTTGGTTACCTGTTTTATACTCCACAGAGTACGATGTTCAATGCCCTCTACCGGCTATACGTAATGCGCAATCACGTTGCATTTCTAATCATTTGCATATCTCCCCGACATGTACCTTCATTGCAAGTTTCGTTACGATCCCGCAATTATTTCTTGGTGCGCTAATTTTTTTGTCCATGAGTGTATATACTGTGTTTGTATCAAATTCATTTAGAGTGCCACTTAAAATTATATACACCCAAGTCTGGGTAGAAGTGAGCTATATACTCTATAAATGTCAATAATAAATCAAAATTCTTCAAATATATTCATATATCTTACTCTCTCTTCCTTTGGCTCAAAGCCATATAAATTTATATTCCAGTGTCAGTGTTTTTTTGTACAATGATTTTGCATTATACAAAGGATCCTTCTTTCGGAACGCAGGTTTCAACAATAAATTTAAATTGAATACTTCATCTTTCTAGTTTACTTAACAATGATATTATGAAGTGTAGTTAAATAGCAATAAGGACTATAGGAATTTTTCAATTTTTTAAGCATAAAATATGCCTATAAGTTAGTAAGTCCTGTTCTTTCCTAAGACATGGGTTTCATTCTGTTTCTGCTTATTTCAGAAGAACCGTATTGGTAAAAATAAAGCACCACTGAAAGCCTTTCATGCTGTAATACATTACAGACAATCTTCCAGGTTTATTTTCACCCCATAATGTTTCGAATAAAAATTTGTTGTTATGGTAAATTACAACTTTTGTTCGGATAAATTCCTTGAAAGACCCGACTATGAGCAATTTTTCGTATAACGGTATATTTTTAGACTTAACTTTTTGTTTTGAGGTTCACTTTCAAATATTGTAAAATTCAATTTTGGGACACCCGTGAAATTAAAAAATTTGCTGATTAATATATATTATTTCAATATTGTATAAATCTTAAACGTAAAATTAATGTCTTTAGTGATTAGTTTAGCTCTATTTTATTTCAGGAAATTTTTAGTATTGTCATATATCCCTTGGCTTTATTTATTTATTTATTTATTTTTTGAGGTTTACTCTTAAATATTGATAAATTTAATTTTCGGAGATCTCTGAAATGAAAGAATTGTTGATCGAAATATACAGTCTCAATATTGTGTAGCTCTATGAAAAGAAATTTATGTCTATAGCGATTAGTTAAGCCTTATTTTATTCGAAAAAATTTTTGGCATGATGGCATATCATTTAGCATTAATTTTTTATTTTGAGATTTACTCTTAAATATTGTTAAATTCAGTATTTAGAGGTCTCTGAAACGAAAGAATTGTTTGTCGATATTTTTTAAATATTGTTTAGTTATATAAAAAAATTAATATCTTTAGGAGTTAGTTTACCCCTTAAAGTAGATGGATAATGGAGATAAAGATGGATAATGCATGGATAAAGTAGATGGATAATATAATAGAGTGTGATAGAATCAAGGCTATTCAATCTGAAACGTGGAGATAAAAATTCCCCCGAAATTCTTACGCAATCTCATAGGTACAATACGTGGCACTACTGTCTTAAAAAGAAGGTTGTTATTTTTATACATGAGGCAATATAGTGTTTTGCATTTATGAACTAGAGAATATTTAATTTTTCTAGAGAATATCTGATGCGCACCTTTGAGATATTCGAAAGTGATATAAAAAAATTAAATTAGAACGCACTATGGTATACAAAGAAATAAGTACTATTTTACTACTATGACTTAATTATTATTTATCTATTGCTTAAATGACTGTAAAGTACGAACCAATAGATTTAATGTACGTCCATGAAGCCCATAACTCAAATATAAACATCCGATACACTTAAATATAACACTTCAATTACTTTAATGTTTATCCTTGAATGTATGGCTTTAAGTTGTATCGACTCTTTCTTTGTAGATCACTAGTGCTGTTCTATCATTAGGACATTAAATAAAATGAAGGAAAAAGATAATCTTCTATTTTAATCTTTTCCTTACGGGGTGGGATAGCATGTATCCCAAGAATATATATATATATATATATATATATATATATAAAATAAAAGTTGAAAGAGAAAAACCAGTATGAGCACCAAAGCTACTACAACCAGGAACCAAAGACATGAAAAGATAAGATTGAAAGAGGTTTTAGACAATATTTCATCTTCGGATATATATATATATATATATATATATATATATATATATATATATATATATAATAGCACGGGCGCGGGCCGACGAATGATTGCTGAATGGTAGCTTTGGAAGACTGTTCTCGCCTTATCTACTTGAGGTTAAAAAGATGACATGTCGCCCGGCCGTGCATCACAAACGTTTTTAAAACAGTTCCCGCATACAATGTCGATGGCCGATGCCGTTTTTCAGCATCTCGAAAGTAGCTATAAAGAACTGGCCCCTCAATTCATCTCAACCCTCGGACACACAAATCATACCACAAATTTCTCGAACTACATATTTTTTAAGTTCACCGGCC
The DNA here is from genome assembly GCA_907164885.2 of Dolomedes plantarius. Taxonomy (NCBI): domain Eukaryota; kingdom Metazoa; phylum Arthropoda; class Arachnida; order Araneae; family Dolomedidae; genus Dolomedes; species Dolomedes plantarius. The sequence continues at coordinate 24,974,903 of OU015496.1, read as the reverse complement.
CCTCCGCCGGGTTTTTCGTAGCAGGCAAAATATTACAGAGTGCGTCTAAATTTAGACATCGGATAGTTTTATAAAGTCATCCCATCACGTGACACAGAGGTGTGACTTACTTTTTGATTGGATAAAAGTTATTTGTTGATGCTCTGATCTGATCTAATTTTTATGGACGCCGGGTCGCGTCTAATTTCGTTAAAAAGTCAGCCATCTTTGATGATATTTCCAGAGACTGTAACATTGGAATTTAACACGAATGCCCAAGGGAAAATTAAGTACTTAATAAGATTAAAAAGGGGTATGTAATTTTGAATAGTAAAGTGAGGAATTAATAGTTTTTAAATGTTAAGAGTGTTGAATTAAGAAATTAAAAGTTTTTTTTATATTATATATATATATATATATATATATATATATATATATATATATATATATATATGTGTGAGAATGAGTTTGGCAACACAACTGAACTATTACTACAACTTCCACTCCTACTACTTCGGCGCGAAGGACTTGGCGCGCAAACACAGTGATGGACTAGTGACATTACGAAGCGGATGTGTCGCTCCGCAGGCTTGCCGTTTTGAGTCAAATAGCTATGTTGATGCTTTGTTTTTTTTTAATTTCATATTAAGTGTTAGTCCTGTCTTGTAAACATCGTCTAGTTTAATTAAATGTTCAAAATGATTAAGTCTAATGATTCACTTCTAAAGGAAGGAGTACTAACTCCTTCCTACATGGGTGCTCGGCCCTCGGACTCGAAAAATACCCCTAGCTTGGACTGAAAAACTATTTTCTTTTGATGATTACCGGATTACTGTTCTCTGTGATTTCTGTTTTGGATACCGCCAGCGAAAACGAAAGTGATATGCCACGGACTCTGATAATATTCTGATGGGATGACGAGAACCGAAAACCAGAACTGTGAGTATATTCTGATCATATTATAATTATTTGATGCATACTTTGAAGCTTGTTCAAGAAAATTTTGAAGATTAATGGAATTCTCATCTTATTGATGATAATTATAAGAAAACTGAAAATATTTCAACGTTCTTTTGATGCAAGAATTTAATTGATGCTAAATTCATTTTTGATGGTCTTTGACGTTGAATTTATCACTTCTGTTTTCTTGAAGAGAATTCTATTTCGATGAAATTATTTGATGATTTGATGAAAATTTCGACATTTAACTTGAAGAATCTTGTTTCCTTGAACAAACCACAACATAACATATATTTTGAATGATTGCAATTTGAATACAGTTTGAAGAATATTATATTATTTCCTTGATGCATATTTTGAGAATCAATATTTTATTATTGAATTGATATTTGAGGAAATTTCGATTTGAAATTTTATTTTTGAATTTGAGTACCTACGTATTATAAGTATTGATTTTGGTTTTGAATATTTGTATATTTGTGTACTATAATTGTTTGAACCTAGTATATAGTTATGGCTACTCTCAACGATTACCCCAATATTGCAAAATCATTAAAAATTGGTAGTACGAATCAAATAAAGGTTCTACATCGTTTAATTTTTGGTACAGACGGCGACAGACAAAATCGTACCAGATTACGTAAATTTACAGGTTTTAAACAGCCATTCGTGTTGGAAGCAACGAAACAGAAAGTACTTAAAGAGTTTTCACTTAAAGACTTGATTTCTATTTGTAATCTACTTCATTTAGAATTTTCAACTGACCCAGACAAATGTGCCAATACCATTCTTATGAGTCTTAGTGATTTATCGTTATTAAAAGCAGAATTTTCTGATCTTTCGGAATGCGAAGTGAATGATGACTCACTTCCGGGTGCACGTTCATCCCAAACTAACAGCGTTATAGAGGAAAATAGATCTCCCTTTTCCCCCACCATTGACGCAAAAGAATCTTCGAATAAGCAAAATACACACATTTCCGTTGGTGAATCAGATCAAAATTCATTGCCTTCAGTTGAAACTGCGAATCTCTCTTTCCAGTTGTTTAGTCTGAAAGACGTTGTTGATTTAATAAAACCTTCCTCGTCTCGTGATAATTACAGTGTTGAGAATTTTATATCTGACGTTGAAGAACTTTTTTGTTTATATCAGATAAACAATCCAATTCACCAAATTACTTTTGTTAGAAAATGTTTAACTGGTCCCGCTCAAACTTTAATTAGGTCTATTCGTGGAATTACAAATTGGGAACAATTGAAGCACCATTTATTAGACGAATTTTCGGACAAAATTAACGGTATTCAGTTACATAAATTAATGGAATCTCGACGTATGAAACCGTTTGAAACCCTACAAGAATATTTCTTAGCTATGAGAGATTTGGCACACAAAGGTTCTCTCGATGACTCCTCTCTGTTTGAGTATGTCATAAACGGAATTCCTGATTCAACAAACAATAAAGTTATTCTTTACGGTTGTAAATCCGTCCCTGAATTTAAGGAAAAGTTGAAAATTTATGAACAAATCTTTAACAGATCACAAAATTTCAGACAAAATAATCAGAAAAAAATTGATGCTTCCTACCTCAATGTGAAAGTCGATAATACACGTAGCCCAAATACACAGCCAGTATGTTTTTCCTGTGGCTTGAGAGGTCACAAAAGCAACCAATGTTTGAATAAGTCACATGGTAAACAATGCTACGGATGTAAAAGTTTTGGTCATGTTCATGCTAATTGCCCTAAAAGTTATCGAAATTCTAAACCAAAACCTGATTCTCAAAAACCTATTTCTGATAAAACTGTAAATGCACTTTCTCCTGAAACTTCATCGAAAAATCCCATGCATGTTGACATTCAACTTGCAGGAATTCAATTGACAGCACTCTGTGACACTGGGTCACAGGCAACCCTCATCAATGAGAAAACCTATCGAAGAATTGGTTCGCCACCATTGCAGCCCACCAACATTCCCTTTTCAGGAATTGGCAAAAACCAAGTTCACAGCATCGGATTCTTTCAGGATTCCATCGAAATTCAAACCATTACTTTACCTGCTAAAATACATGTTCTAGAGGATGACTTGATTCCTTTTGATGTGATTATCGGAATCGACTTTTTACAGCAAACCCAATTTACATTTGATAAAGACGGTATTCGTTTATGCAAAACTCCTGAAAATAACACCTTCGTTAATATTGCTAATGTTTCTGATGATCAAGCTTTTCCATTTGATCTTTCACACAGTTTGAATTCTGAAATTCGTGAGGAAGTTCAAAATATCGTTACTTCCTACAAACCACATAAAGTTCAAGACACTGAAATTAAGATGACTATTTTATTACAAGATGAAATCCCTGTAGCTCAACGTTCTCGACGACTCCCTTTCGCGGAACAGAAAATTGTAGAAAGCCAAATTCAAGATTGGTTAAATGATGGAATTATTAAAGAAAGTTGCTCCGATTATGCCGCACCGATTGTTCTATGTAAGAAAAAAAGTGGAGATTATAGACTTTGTGTTGATTACCGCAAATTGAATAGAAAAATGATAAAAGATAAATTTCCCTTACCGCTCATCGAAGAAGCTTTAGACAAACTTGGAAAATCTCGGGTGTTCACTTCACTTGATCTCAAAAATGGTTTCTTTCATGTACCTATGGAACCTAACAGCACTAAATATACTTCTTTTGTGACTCATGAAGGACAATACGAATTTTTACGTGTCCCATTTGGCTTATGTAACAATCCCAGTGTTTTCCAACGATATGTTTACACAGTTTTTAGAAATCTCATTCGCGACAATGTTCTTATTGTTTACATGGACGATCTTCTCATACCATCTAATGATGAAGTTGAAGGTCTACAAAAATTACGCCTAGTTCTCCAAACAGCTGCAGACTATGGCCTTGAATTGAACTTTAAAAAGTGTCAATTTTTACAGCGAAAGATAGAATTTCTTGGTTACATTATCGAAAATGGAGTAGTTAAACCCTCACCTACCAAGACACAAGCTGTTCAAAATTTCCCACAACCTCAAACCCCTAAACAAGTTCAAAGTTTTCTTGGATTAACAAGTTATTTCAGAAAGTTCATTCCAAATTATGCGCTGATTGCTAGACCATTAAGTGACCTCCTTCGGGATAATGTAGAATTTAATTTTGACTCTGAACAAATAGCAGCTTTTCAACAACTTAAAAACATTCTTTCACAAAACCCAGTTCTTCATGTTTTTCAACAGGGATACCCATTAGAACTCCACACTGATGCCAGCTCCTTAGGTTTTGGCGCTGTGCTCTTGCAACAATCCGATGATGGACAGTTTCATCCTATTCATTATTTTAGCCGTAAAACTACAGTTCAACAAGAAAAATATCATAGTTATGAACTGGAAGTTCTTGCCGTTATTGAAGCGCTAAAAAAATTTCGAAACTACTTGTTGGGAACAAAATTTAAAATTATCACCGATTGTGATGCTTTCCAAAAAACGATGCACAAAAAAGACCTACCAGCTAAAATTGCTCGATGGGCATTGATGTTAGAAGACATTGATTATGAAGTTTGTCATCGACCCGGTAGACAGATGAAACATGTTGATGCTTTAAGTCGTAACCCCATTCTTGTAATTACCTCAAATGATATCACTCAAAAGGTGAAAAATGCCCAAGACCAGGATGAATTTATATCTCAAATTAAATCTATGCTTGAATCTACACCTTCTGATGAATTTTTTGTTAAAAACGGAATTCTTTATAAACTTCATCAGGATGCCGAACTTTTAGTAGTACCACAAATGATGCAGAAAGAAATAGTGCTAAACGCCCATTCACAAGGTCATTTTGCTTCACAAAAAACCGAATTAATTGTTTCTCGTGAATTTTTCATTCCTCAACTTAAGAAATTAGTTCAAGAAATTATTTCGAACTGTATTCCTTGCATTTTGTCCTCGCGAAAATCTGGAAAACAAGAAGGATACCTTCACCCCATTCCAAAAGGTGATGCACCCCTTGAATGTTACCATTGCGACTTTTTAGGACCTTTACCATCGACAAAAAAATGTTATAAGTATCTTTTTACAGTAGTTGATGCCTTTTCCAAATTTGTATGGATCTATCCCGTGAAGTCCACCTCTACGAAAGATGCCTTAGACAAATTATCCTTGCAACAAACTACATTTGGCAACCCTTCAAAAATCATTACTGACAAAGGTAGCGCATTCACATCTTCAGAATTTCAAAGTTACTGCCAGGAACAGTCAATTGAACACATTTCAATAGCAACAGGTGTGCCACGTGGCAACGGTCAGGTTGAGCGTGTTCATGGCACAATTATTCCCGTTTTAACTAAGTTAGCTCTAGATGAACCAGACAAATGGTTTAAATATGTCCCAAGATTGCAACGTATCTTAAATAGTACCACCACACGCAGTACAAAATTCACACCCTTTCAACTTTTAATTGGTGTTAAAATGAAACAACAAGAGGATCTACAGATTAAAAATCTTCTTGACGAGGAACACCACCAAAGAATTCTTGATGACAAAGAAGCGTTACGTATCGAAGCTAAACGAAATATCCTCCGTTTACAGGAAGAAAACATACGACAATATAACAAACGGCGTAAACCGGCTTGTAAATACAAGATCGGTGACAAAGTGGCAATACAACGAACTCAATTTGGAACCGGATTAAAGCTCCGACCAAAGTTCTTCGGACCATATGAGATCACGAACATCAACCCCAACGATCGTTACGAAGTTCGAAAGTTAGGACATCACGATGGTCCAACCATAACATCAACTGCAGCGGACAAAATGAAACAGTGGTGCAGAAACTGAACACCAATACCACTGTGTTGAACACTGCTTGATTTTTTGAAATATTTTTCCTTTTTCTGCTTTTTTTTTTATCTTTTCAGAATTATTGTTTACAACCCAGCCGCGGACGTCTGGAAAGTCAGAACGGCCGTGTGAGAATGAGTTTGGCAACACAACTGAACTATTACTACAACTTCCACTCCTACTACTTCGGCGCGAAGGACTTGGCGCGCAAACACAGTGATGGACTAGTGACATTACGAAGCGGATGTGTCGCTCCGCAGGCTTGCCGTTTTGAGTCAAATAGCTATGTTGATGCTTTGTTTTTTTTAATTTCATATTAAGTGTTAGTCCTGTCTTGTAAACATCGTCTAGTTTAATTAAATGTTCAAAATGATTAAGTCTAATGATTCACTTCTAAAGGAAGGAGTACTAACTCCTTCCTACATATATATATATATATATATATAGAGAGAGAGAGAGAGAGGGTCATTCTAACAAAGAAGGTATGAAAGTTCCCATTCTAAAGAGTGAATCAGAAAAATGGGCCCCGTTAGCTAAAGATTAATGTATTATATAAATTTAGTGTTTACAAAATGTGTTTACATTATACTCATTAAAAAGGGAATTTGGGGATAATAAAATAATACCAAAGCACACTGTAGTCGATAGCAATTCGACTAATCGATTAAAAGAGTATTATTATAGGAAGGAAACTGCAAATGATAAAAATATCACAAAGCCTGTTCAAGTAGGATAAAGAATTCAAAATAAAGCTGATTTCTCAAAAAATGCCCGAACACAAAAATGCAACTATTTTTTTATATTGTACTACATTTTCCTTTAACTCAAAGTTAAAAAGCATAGTTCAATAAATTTAGTAGATGCAAAAAGTGCCTTAATTATTTAAAGCCATAAGTAATTTCTACGAATTTGATTCACACTTTTTTTTCGGATTATAAGTCGAATGGCACTGAAAAGGAAGAATTGGGTTGAATTTTATTCGAACTTACGTCAATGTAAAGCTTAAAATAACACCTGTTTCAGGTGATAAAATAATATGTATATCATAACAGAATATTCCATAGGATTTACTTCTAAGGATATTCTTTCTATATCATAACATATTTCACAGTAATGTGTAATCGCCTGTTAAACCTGATATTGAGCTAAAAACATGTCTAAAAATAAATAAGAGTTCTGTTAAGTACAGCAGCTGTATGTAGATGACTCAGATTGATACGTATTATTTTAGATATATTTTTTCTCTCAGATTGAGTGCACTTTTCAAGGCTGTGTACAAACCCTATTGGATTTGCTCACCTCATTGTTAACATATGGAGAAAATGTGTCCAAGGATTGCCGACTTGGATTGAAAGATTTTCTTTAAATTGTACTTCGCAATAGAGAAAGAAATTTGATACCTCAGGACATTTTTCGTTTTTTTTAAATGCAAATATTATTTTAAAATTTCAATTATTCGGGGGAAAGCTCGTATAGTGTTTTAAATGCTTATAAATTCTTTTGGTGGACGAAATTTATGAAAAGAATCGTGCTGAAAGGTGCAGAAAAGTTGAGGCTTTCTGAAAATACCATTTCTATTATATTATTAGCACTTATGAAGCTGTCAATAGTACACACATTTTTTCCATATGTTAACGTTGAGGTGAGCGAATCCAATAGGGTTAGTACACAACAGCCTTAAGTATAGTTTCCACTAACTTTGTTTCAAGAATCCCTTCATTTTAAACGAATTTTCAAATCAGCTAACAACTATTGGCTATTAACCTTTAGCTTACGGGGCCCCTTTTTCCGATTCCCTCTTTTGAACGGGAAATTTCATACCCCCTTTGTAAGAACGGCCATTAAGGGGGTTATATATATATATATATATATATATATATATATATATATATATATATATTTATTTATTTATTTATTGTTGGGCCCGTATTATTGGGACACATGCTATCCCAACTCGTAAGGAAAAGGTTAAGGAATTTTAGAATTTGGAACCGAAGATAATACTTTAAGCGATCTATGATAAAAATTAAAATGAACGATTTTGTTTCTGCATCAGACAGTTCATATACTTCATCACAAAATTTTTATGGAATATAAAATTGAAAATCTGTTGTTATACATCAGGGTGTATAAATTAAATTTCTTATGATATGAAAAATTGAGGTAACCATATCTTGACATGATAAGGCAAATATGCAATTTATAGCAACGCTAATGTTCAAGCAAATTGTGAAGTATTCCCAAATACACTCCTTAAATAATTAAATTGTGATTCAACTGAAATAAATAACATTTTTAACCTTTCCTCGTAGAATCTAAGCATTTCTAATTAGGCTCAATTTCTAAACCACTTTGCAGAACATACCTATTAATACATAATTCACTCACTTAGAAGGTATTAGGATTTTTATGATTTTACTTTTTGGAGAAGGAAGAGAAAACATATCAATGATCTTAGAAATATATGCTGGCATGCTTCATTGAACATACCGCTGTTATTAAATTCTACAATGCATAGTTTATGTCCTTTAGTCGTAGTCAAAATGGGGAATGTTTGTTTAGATTGTCAACGAGGAAAGAACATTTACGCTTTTCATACGCTAAAGACTATTATGCTTTTATAATAGCGTTACACAGATGAAGAGCTTAAATTTTCTTACAATACAGCTAAAAGAATAAATGGAGCTTAAAAGTTTTAACGGAGAGATCAATTTCAGAAGAGATTGTTTATGCTTTTCAATAGGGAAGATTTGTTGATAGTTTTCTCTATACGCTGATATTTTGTTTTAGCATGCTTCTAAAATTTACACTTTCAATCTATAAAAGCAGAATAAATAAAGTTTGCATAATTTTTACTTCAATACTTTTGCATTATAAATGAAACAAACTTGTAATAAACTTATGGTACACATACAAAAAAATATGGAATTTATAAGAGGGAAGCATGTTTCAGTTTCTTCTAGAACGATTCTCTTTTATGTCGAGATTACGGGCAGTAAATTTTAAGCAATATTTACAATAAAATTTAAGTTTAATTCTAATCAAAAATAGTTTGGAGATAGTTTGAAAATATAAATCAATGCATTTGACGTTGCTGAGGGTTTCTTTGAAATGGAAAAAAAAACTTTAAATCAGCTTCGAATAAAACATAGAAGTTGATCCTTTTACGTCAATTTGACAATAGCTTTAGTTTTATGTCATAAGGTATTTATGTATAAATTACATTACTTCATTTATACGGCATTTATGTATAAATTACATAAATGCCGTACAAATAAGAATTTGATTGCACTGTAATAAGCTGCAAAGCTTTTCAAATTTTGTCTTACTTGTATTTTCGACTTCCATTAATCCATGAAGTCTATTTTATACGTTTCACTATAACAGCCCCATTACTGTGTGAAATTCAATCAAATGTCGTATATCAAAGCAAAAAGATACTATAATGCTTATAGTTAATATCATAAGCAGTATTACGGTATTAGCTGAAAGTGAGTTGAGGCAATTAAGTTTGAAAGTATTATTTCATGTCAAAAACATTCATTACCAACACGAGACATTTCGCTAGCTAAGTAATGAACCATGTCATTACATTCCTGTAGGCCTCGCTTAGTTGCTGCGTCAGAATTACTTTTATAAAGCGTATTACATATTTTTGAAAAACTTCTTTGTTGGATGATAACTCATCCGTAGACTGAGTTATCATCCCATGTATTATACGTTTATAGGTATTATACGTAATATCTTAAAACGGATATTTCGTCTAAATACGTATATTTTAAAGTATGCTTCAATGAGCCGATGATCTCGCAAACGAATCTGCGAAACCAATTACATCCGTTCAAGTACAGTAAGTCCTCAAGTTACGCGGATTCGTAGATACGAGGTTGTAATTTTCAGATTTCGTAGACTGCTTTAGCGTGCTTTCAATTGATTTACGACGAGAAAAAGAAAGCTTTGAGTGTAACAAACATCATTGGACAAATACTTCAATGATCATAAACGTCTGAGGATTATCAGATTATTTTATATTACATAATTATCTATGCATAATATTAGTATTTTATGATATGTTCGTGAAAGTTATTTAAAAACTTATTTCATTTCGATATTTGGTCATTAATGTTTTCTACTATCGTCCACACATTGAGGGTCGAAAAGCTCTAGCGGTGGGACTCTAGCGGTGGGGCCGGCCAATCAGGCTTAACCATTGGGATGAGTGCGCTGCATTACCTGGTAAATTTCGACTCACGCGCTTTCTACACACGCGGAATGTTCTGGAACGAATTAACAGCGCAAGTCGAGGACGTGTTGTATGCTTCGCAATTATTATTTTTATTCTAATGCATTTGTCTTGCGACATCCGTCTTTTGTTATTCATCGTGATATCTTACTGGCTACTTTAATATGGGAGCATGATTTAAGCGAGCCAGCATTGCTCCTTATGAGGGGACAACACGGTAACGACCAAGACTTATTCGGGATTTGAACCCAAGCCCACTGTGAGGAAGCTCACAAAGCTAACCACTACACCATGTGGACGGTTGCCTCGCAATCATTGAAAATATGAAACCCACCATCTTCCAGAACGCTATTTTGATAAACACAGGCTTCTTGTGCTCGACTTCCTGAGAGTCAACGATTTCGTCTGACTTCGTCAGACACTGGAGGATAGGCAACAACACGCATGCTGATAATTATACTAATACCAGGTTACTCGATGTAGTAGCACAGTTGTGGGGAAAAACAGACATGAGGTAAATTGAAAACAAAAATGAAGAATTCTTTTATAGTCAGTGTTTGATCCCGGGGTTGCCAAAGATGGCTATTTCACTACTTATCAACCAGCCAACCAGGCCTTGTGGCTTGGAGAGTTTAGCAACATTAAGTAGTAAAAATAGTCAAAAAGGTATCGGCTGGGGACATGAAGAGCTTTATGGAATCAGTATTTTCAAGAAAAGAACGAAAACTATTATAACTAACGTGATAGTTATAGATCTAAAGGTTAATGGTATACACTTCAACTGTATCTCTGGTGAGTCATATTCAAATCTATGACTTTATAGTTCGATAATTATATATTCTCGGGAATGGACAGCACAGCTTCTACTAAGAACTCGAATTTTGTCTATTATAAGTAGTTCCAGTAACATTTAAAAATATAGCACTTATCAGTTAATGTTGTAAGGACTTTGCCTAAAACTAAGACTGACAGCCTTTAATATTTACAAAATGCTTTATTTGCATCCCGATTAAATATAGGCTTTATACAATAATTACAAAAAAAGATAAGCACTATCTGAGGCTATTTCGCGGGGTTCAGGACATCATGAGAGAGATACAGCAGGCTCTCCGTCTCTGGCACACGTCCGACGATGGAGGTTGTTCACACCTGTAAAAAAAAGGTCATCTGCCCCCATTTACATCAAGGTGGCGAATATATACCCTCACAAACGCCTGTGGGTGGTTGAAGCGGCTCTCTTGATTTCCTTTCTGTAAACCGTCTTCAAACTATTCCGCGTCTTCCGCTAAAGGCTAAACGTTTTTCCTCCGGACAGGCTTTGTCTGCATGGAGGGAGGATTCTTTACAGAAGACGGCTTCCTAATTGTCCGATGGCGACGCGGCGTCTGCCACAACTCGGTGACAAAACGACTGTCACCGATGAATACGGTAGGGGAATAATGGCCGTCTTGCCGCCAGGCCTTCTCAGAAATCCCGGGTGTGAAAAGAGACACCAAGTCATTACAGACTAAATTCCTCCCCTCCCCAGATGTTTTTCTGCAGAGAGTTTCACCTGCAAAAAACAGAACAAAAACATGGTCCTTCTCAGGACAATTTCAATTATAAAAACTTTTCCCGAAGGCAAATGCACACCCAATTGACATTACGAGTAGACCGTTAATTTTGATCAAACTCTGGCTTTACCTTCATGAAAGAAAAATTTTTAACTGTACTTCAAAGTATTATTTTTAAAAGCACAACAAAAGGAATTTATACCTAAAATTTACGCACTTTAAAATCTCTAATAAGAGAACATGCCGTAGCAAAGAAATTATAAAATTACACAATAACATAACAAGTCATGGCAAAAATTTTAAATAAAATCGTATACTAATACATGTCAATCAACAAAATTAAATTCATAGAACACTAGTACATACACATGACACTACATAAAAAACATTATAACTAGTAAATCACTCAACTGGGATCCCATAATTTACCTTAATTGTGATCACATGACACAAATAAATTCTCAAATTGATATTAAACACAGTTACAATGAAACAACTTTACACAAAATAAATTAAACACAAATCCAAAATGGATACCTAAACTTCATACAGAACATATCATCACGGTTACTAATACACATGAAAATTTTAAATTTTCTTACTTATCTTTTAATACATTTAACACTTATCGTCCTAAAACAATTTAATACTCGGCTTTCCGTAAATCCTGGATCAGGGAACTTAATTCGTTCACGATTACCTGTGATCCAAACTTTTCCATTTAAGTGGACAGTCATCAGTGACCTAAATTTAAATATTCATTTTATCCTACTATAGGATTCACAATCGATTTAGGGTCTAATTTTTCAGTACTGACTGACATAAAATTATAACATAATAGCTCATTGGCTCATTCCTTATCAAAAAAACTCACAACCTTCACATTCCTGTTAATCACTTGGATTCTTTGACAACACTTACATTTATCTGTTGTCGTAACAACTCTTCAGACAAAACTTATCGATTTCACAATAAATCATTCAATTGCGGTATTCAAACACCGTACGGAGTGCATTTTGACTCCAATTACTACCTTCTTAGGTATACACAAAAACATACACATCTGCATTTAAAAGTTAGCCCATACCTTTCTGAGGCATTCTACTGGCTTATGCAACAAACAAAACAGAACATAAAATGTTACAATTGAACATTAATTAAAACCTATCTGAGGCATTCTAACACGGCATACAAAAAACCGTCATATGGCGTTTGCCACTACAAAACCGTTATATTATGATAACGTCAAAGGAATTTCACCTGAATTTTCCTTTAAAGCAAAACTCAACTTCTATGGTCAAGTCGTTCAAATTTACAAACAATTACATGTTACAATTCATAAAAAAAAACATTGCTCAAACGAATACACATCAATTTCTGGTCACATTTTTACACTGAAACTACAATTAATCAACATACTTATAATATACATTTAAACTTTTACGACTAAACTTCGGCTTAGCCTGGTGTTCGGCGGGAATTAACAGTGTTAAGACGTTTCTTATAATTCTTAACATTAGGGCATTTCCCATTTTGACATTTGTCACAAGCCGACACGTAATCATTTATATCTAAGTGACAATATGGGCAGTAAAAATACTGATTTAATGATTCTTTCATCTTAGCAACGCCTAAATGAACATTAGTATGTTCGTGGCAGAGTCTTTTTAATTTCTCTCGATACTTTCGAGGCACAATAAGCAGTTTTCTAGTGGTTCCATCGTTATTTTTTTTCTGGTAAAATAACATCTCGTTTACCACCACGTACTTATTTTCTTCGGGCGTCTTCTTTTTCGCCCTATCAAAAATTACTTTTAATTCTTCGTCCTCACTTTGTGCAACTCTAAATTCTTCGGGCGAAGTCTTTAATAAGTCGGGAGTAATTATTCGTTTCTCCTGGAGAGACAAGATAGTCGCGCTCTCTTCCGAAGTGATTTCTTCTACCGCTTCTGATCCGGGAATCACTTGCTCTATTCTCGTTTTTTCATCTCCCGTGTCTCGTCTTTCTCTATCAAATTTTAGTTTTTCGGCCCGAGTTTGCACAGTACTTTTCACCGGAACTTCAACATTCCTGTTGATCTTCTCAAGCAAGGCTGCCGTTTTATTTCCTAACAAATAGTGTTTCTGCTCGAATTCCGTATTGCTGACAGCTGCTCTAGTTCTGGTGTGGCCCCATTCACATTTTAAATCGACCTCTGCTATAGGTAAGCAAACGGATGAATCTAACACAGGTGCACTGACATAAACGTGCTCTCCTGTGTACATATGGGGTTGTACCAAATTTTTAGAAATCAGATCAATGCTCGCTCCTGTGTCTCTCAGAATAGACGTAGATTTTCCATTAACGACTCCCTGACTGATATATGGAGTCATCACGCCACTCGAGTCTCCTCCACTAGTTTCTGTTGCCGCGATAATTTCCGTCTCTTTAAGTTTAGGACACTGTGGTCGCAGATGGTCATAAGAACCACACTCGTAGCAACGGAGCTGTTTTCTTTTCTCAAAAATTCTTTCCTTGTTTTGTCCATTAGAAGCTTCTTTTTCCACATCTTTTTTTTCTTTCTTCTCCTCCTTAAATTTATGATTATTTTTAAATGTCTTATTAATTTTATCTGTGGACTTCTGATCCTTTGAGAATTCTCTTGTTCGGAAACTGTCTTGCAAGCTTTCATACTTATCTATTTTTTCCGCTAATTCTAAAGGAGTATTAATCTGCATCCACTGCTCCAAAAAATGATCTTTTATATCGGCAGGTACCCGTCTCTTCATCTGTTCCGTTATGTGTAGGTCTCTCAGTTTCTTAAATGTAGTGATTTCTAAATCTGCTATCCATTCATCATAATAGCCACTAAGCTCATGGGCATAATTCCTCCATGACTTATCTGCGAGTTTAGGATGGCGATAAAACAGTTGTTTTAATTTTTCTGTATTCATCCTAAATCTCTGGAGAATCATCTCTTTTACGTAGTCATAATCTTTTGCCTGTTCTGGCGATTCTCTGGCCATCATGTTGGAAATTTCTGGGGTTAGTACCCCTAACAAATATGGCACCCAATCTTGTTTAGGGACTCCCGCCATCTCTGCTCTTCTCTCAAAATTAATTAGATACAGGCCCATTTCGTCCCGTTTCTCATCAAATTTCTGCATGGTTTTAAGGAGCTGAATGTTCTGAGTTGCGTCTGCATCTCTGTCCCTCCCATTTCGGGCTCTATTGTCTCCATTAATTCCTAATTCTAGTCTCCTCATTTCGAGAGTAAGTTGGTCTTGACGAATTTTGTCTTCTCTTTCTTTCCTATCTTCAATAATACGCTCTAGTGCGAGTCTAGCGTCTTCTTCGACGTAATTTTCGTTTTCTGTAATGATCTTCTTAATTTCGAAAATCTTAAGCGTATCGTCAGCTAGTCCTCCTAACTCTTCTAAAAGTTCTAAAAGATCCCCTTTCTTACCCTTATTTAAAAAGGACATTTTTCTAAATTTAGGGTTTCTAATTTAGGGTAACCAATAAAATTTTTCCTCGGCAACTAGCTATACCTTCCGACGGTATGTGTCCTAACCGGAACTAACAAGTTCAAAACTGATCAATTTTAGACCGAACTATAATTTTAGCCCTTATGAACACCAAACTAGCACCGCACAATATAAACATTCACAATTTACTCAATACCTATCAAATCAAAATACCGAACTCTTACACAGAATACACATAAACAGAATTCTCAAATTAATCAATGCTCTATATAGATTTCTCACACAGTAATACACAAACACTAAATTATCACTGTTAATATCAAAGCATAAGAAACTTAAATATATCTGTTACTATTAAAAGAAAAAAAATACTAAATAAACACTGCAAAAAAAAATTCACTTTCTTTAAAAATAGAGAAAAACATACAGTATTTGCAATTAACAAAACACAGAAATTGGCTAAACTTATTGCAATTCCTAACAAACAAAAATTGGTTCTTTACTTGAACACTAACTGGTTACTCATTCATATACCATAAAAACACACAGAAATTGGTTTTACTTATCACAATTCCTAAAACAATAGTTCCTACTTAGAACTTCAAATGGTTAACTCATACACCATTAAAACACAGAAATTGATTTAAATCATCCAAATTTCTAATATAAAATATCAGTTCTTAATACGAACTCTAAATGGCTATTTATACATATACCATCTAAAAAACACAGAAATTGATTTAATTCATCAAAATTTCTAAAATATCAGTTCTTAATACGAACACTAAATGGTTAACTTGTACATATACCATCTAAAAAACTCACAGAAATTGATTTAATTCATCAAAATTTCTAAAATAAAATATCAGTTCTTAATACGAACACTAAATGGTTAACTTGTACATATACCATCTAAAAAACTCACAGAAATTGATTTAATTCATCAAAATTTCTAAAATAAAATATCAGTTCTTAATACGAACTCTAAATGGCTAACTTGTACATATACCATTTAAAAAAACAATAAAATAATTTTTACTTATTGCATTTATACAAAACCATTATTTAGTTTTTAAATCAAAGCCAGAATCTGATAAAAAGAATCGGCCTACCTGTAATCCTTTCGTTCATCACTGATATCCTATGACTCTTCTGACACCAGTTAATAACAGTCTGTAAGGACTTTGCCTAAAACTAAGACTGACAGCCTTTAATATTTACAAAATGCTTTATTTGCATCCCGATTAAATATAGGCTTTATACAATAATTACAAAAAAAGATAAGCACTATCTGAGGCTATTTCGCGGGGTTCAGGACATCATGAGAGAGATACAGCAGGCTCTCCGTCTCTGGCACACGTCCGACGATGGAGGTTGTTCACACCTGTAAAAAAAAGGTCATCTGCCCCCATTTACATCAAGGTGGCGAATATATACCCTCACAAACGCCTGTGGGTGGTTGAAGCGGCTCTCTTGATTTCCTTTCTGTAAACCGTCTTCAAACTATTCCGCGTCTTCCGCTAAAGGCTAAACGTTTTTCCTCCGGACAGGCTTTGTCTGCATGGAGGGAGGATTCTTTACAGAAGACGGCTTCCTAATTGTCCGATGGCGACGCGGCGTCTGCCACAACTCGGTGACAAAACGACTGTCACCGATGAATACGGTAGGGGAATAATGGCCGTCTTGCCGCCAGGCCTTCTCAGAAATCCCGGGTGTGAAAAGAGACACCAAGTCATTACAATGTACATAATACCATGCATAAAATACTTTACTCTATCTATACGTATTTCGAAAGTTTTGTCTTAAATCTCTATTAAAAGTTCCACTTAAAGTATGCATGGCTTATACAATTTCATTTTTAATAATGCCGCATTTACTGAACGCTTTTGGGATCATCTATATTACCACAGATTTTGGCTTGTTAAAATATACTGATTCACTCTCCTTGTACAGAAAAAAAAATACTGGTAGGAAGTTCCATACTGTCCATTTTATTTCATCAGAAAGAAGTTAACAGTATGTGCTGTAAAGAATAAGCAAGCTGATAATACTTTTAATAATATTGGATTTTACTCTTTTTGCGTTAAAATTCTCACAAAATCCTTCACAGTATTAACCGGTACTTAATTATGGACTAAAGTTGACTGTAAGGTAAAGTTAATTTTCATTTTACTTCATAATACAATCCTGAAATAACACATATAAGGCATTATATGGTGCTCTTGACAAAGCAGATAAAAGAAAAGTAGTATGTATTCGATGTGGGAACTTAAGACAACGAATAAAACACAAAAGAAATATAATTAATAATGATCTACTTGTGTTTAAATGTTTTAACTTAGCAACTTTCAAACAAAAAATTGTAGATATGAGATAAACATGCGTCTGAAGATTTGATCTTGAAGAGTGCGGAATATATACGTATCCTGTAGATTTCCGTATCAGAGACATTAGTCATTAATGATACTTTTGAAGGATAGAAATTTTGTGTATATTAAGCAGTTTTGAAGCTTATTTCTGATAACTCATTAGGGTTGTTAAGTGAATTTAACGAATGATGGGAAATTTGCACTTATCCTTTTATAACAAAGGATATTTGAAATAGCGAATTTTTTACCGTGTTCTTTATTTGTTCTCTTAGCTACGAAAATGCATTTCAGTATCCTATTCCTAAAATACAATAGCACATTCTTGATTATGGCATCAAAATATGTTTATAAATCATTAATTACCGATTTCTATGTTTGTATGGAGTCCTAGATATTTAAGGAGTAGAATATAATTTCTACTACATATTAGAAACTAGAAAATACAATTTATATTTGTTATTGATTTGACATGTAATGATAACATAATGTAGAAACTTAAGAATTGATAAATTTATTCTTTGAGTGATTAACTGTAATTTTACTTCAATTTAGAATCGTAAATCCATAAATTGTCTAGTTATTAAAGAAGAGAATTAATTTCTATATTTTGTACACTATCAAAATATGTTTATAAACCATTAATGGCTAGTTTATATGTTTGTATGGTGTCCTAGATATTTAAAGAGTAGAATGTAATTTTTACTATCTATTACAAAATAAAAGATATAGTTTTACAATTTAGATTTATTATTTATTTTTCCCGTAATGATAACATAATGAAGAAACTTATACAAAGGATAAATTTATTCCTTGCATAATTAACTGTAATTTTACTTGCAATTTAGAATCGTAAATAATACATAAATTAATTGTCTATTTATTAAAATAGAGAATTAATTTCTGTATTATTTAGTACACTATCAAAATGCATTCCAGTTCATTTCCCATCAATTTCTAATTATTTCGGAGAAAATAGTAGAGACTAATTCAAATAAATAATAAATTTTTGACGTAAAATTTTATATTATTTATGATGAAAATCTTTTACATAAATAAATGCACAATACTTTAATTTTTCAACTAAGAAATTTACTGTTTTGCAAATTTCTAGTAATCTAGAAAATGATATTGCCCACGTTTCAAAGCAAAAATGATTATGCATTTTTATTAATTACAAAAGTTAATTAGATTTCTTTTCATTAACTTATTTTAATATTAAAACTAGAAGATTTTTTCCTTCAAAAGATAAAATATTCTAATTAAAATAATCTAAAAATCTCTCTATATAATAAAGTTACATCTAGAAAATAAAGAAGGTAAATTTTACGTGAGCATTCAGTCTTTCCTTAAAATGATTAATTAGAAAACTGCATGCATAAAGGCATGAAAGTTAATCAAAATTTAGATATTAAAATTTATATTTCACTTAATTATTTTTAAAATAATTACTAATGCAATTATGAGTTTTTTCCCGAATATAACAAAATAAACTTAGACACCCTATTTATAGTTTTTATACTTTAAGGGATTTAATTAATTATTTAATAACTCCAATTTTACTGTTGATATTTGATTTCAAATCCATTAATTTTAATTTAGATTGTTATTTTTATTTTTTGTCAAAAGCCTTTTAATAATTATTTTAGAGTTTTAATTAGTTAATAGCTTATAAAAACCTTCTTTGTTACCGTAAGATAATCAAATTAATTAGAATTTTCGTTTTGTTAATATAATTTTGCAAAAAGGCAATTTGATATTCAATAGTGAGTCTAAGGATTTATGAATTTCTTTTTCACAAACTGTGATTCAAAGGCATCTTTATAATTCATACGTCGTTGAATGAGCATTGTACTCTTTCTCGACTGCTCTAATTTTGTTTCCAGTTTTAATTACGAAAGATTAAAATTTTAATATTTCATCATACATCTTATTTTTTGTTGTTTAATATTTTTTCCGTTCTATTACTTCAAATCTAACGTAAGCATTGGATTACTTTTACTCAGTTTCCTTGTCAATAGAAGAATTGAGTGTCAACTCAGGATATTTTTTGATGCCATTTGAAAAGTATTTAAAAGTACATGAAACTTCATCTTGACTGCAAAACTTTTCCTGTAATTAATCCCTCTCGCTTTTAATTTGTAGTAATGGAAATTATTTAATTCTCTGATTAGTTTTGATAAAAATGATAAAAACATTACATTTTGGGATGAAATTCTTACAGCACGAAAAACTGGCCTCATTATCTTCTTATTTTGAACACACTGAAAAAAAATTGCTCCCCAAAAGTATACATATGTCTTAAGTATGTTTCAGCTTCTTCAGTAGCAATTCTCTTCTTTGTCCAGATTACGGGCAGTAATTTTTGGGCTAAATTTACAATAAAATTTAAGTTTTTAATCTAATCAAAGACAGATTATTTTGAAACTGCAAACTGATATATTAGACGTTTCTAACGGTTTCTTCGAAATGGAAGAAAATGCAATCGTTAAATCATGTTAAAATAAACACACCAGCTGATCTTTTGGATCGATTTCGCATTAGTTTTGGTTTCAGGTATAAGTTACATAAATGATTCACAAGTAAGAATTTGCTTGCGATGTAATAAGCTACACAGCTTTTCAAATTTTTGCGTACTCTTTTATTTTCTAATTAAATTAATTAATACTAAATTTCGACAAATACTACTAAAACTTAATTTCTACTATACTAGTATTCTACTTTAGGGCCGCCCAAGGGGGGGGGGGGGAACTGGGGCACTTTGCCCCAGGCCCCAAACTGCCGGAGGGGCCCGAAAATTTTTTTTTAAATTATTTATTAGAGTTCCTCCGAAAGAAAATTCTGAAACTTGTACCGTACTTCAAAATTCAAAATAATGTCCTGAAAAAAGGCTTCCCCAAAAAAATAAATTAATTATTCGATTAATCAGATTTCTCTTACTACAAAATAGTCTTCTGAAAAATAGTCTTTGGGCCCCCAACAGAAGTTTGCCCCAGGCCTCGTAAAGTCTCTGGGCGGCCCTGTTCTACTTAATTTACAATGTAGATTTGTTCACTAAAACAGACACACTGTGTAAAATTCGATCAAATGGCGTCTAACCAAATTACAAATATACTATTATGCTTTTAGTTAATATTATGAGTAGTATTAAGTTATTAGCTTAAAGTGAGTTGAGGCAATTAAGTCGGGATGCATTATGTCGGCATTTGTCTGGCTAAGTAAAGAACCATGTCATTACATGCTTATAGACCTCGCTTAATTCTGCACCAGAATTACCTTAACTGTTTTCTGCACACCAGTATCTAGCGCTAATGAGCGAACCTTCAGCTACGCTTTTTAAATGTATTACAAATATGAAAGTCAGAAAAGGAAAGGGACTTGTTACATATTTATAAATGACACATTTACTTTGGCGTCTTAACGAAGGAATGGGCTCTTGCACTACATAACCAGAGATGAAATTCGGAGGCCAAAGCTGCAAGTCTGAAACACAACACCTGCCGTAAGGAATCTTGCTGCCAGATGATAGCCAAGCTGGTCTTGTTGGACAAGCTGGATATTGTTTTATGACCGAAGAGCCATTACTAACCAAATATACTGAACATGAGACGATGGTGAATTGTGTCTCCTTTTTCCGATATTACAACGCACGGCAGTTAAGGACACGCAGTGGCTTATTGTCAAAGAGTATCATCTTGTTTCAGGGCATTAGCTGATGTGACTGCGGAAACGCCGTCGGAGATCGACGTGAAAAAGTTTTGCACACTCTTACCTACTGTTGGAACCTTGCACGCATATTAATTTCATCTCAAAAATCAAAAGTAAATTATTTTGTTTCTTATTCCATTATTGTAAAAGATTATTGGTCAATATTATTTGTCAAAGATTATTTGGTCACAATGGATTATTTTTGTTCCCTCCAGAAATTAGAAATTAACAAACATAAAATTTCCAATGCATTTCGGATTAGCGAAGTCCGTATACCCCCACTTTTTAAAAACGCGATTCACGTACTGAATAAGATATTTAACACCAGCTTAAAAAATTGAGATTTTTTTTTTCAAACCAAGTCTGAACTTGTCGGGTAGATGCTTAACTACTAAACATATATATTTTTTAAAAATAAAAATAGCTTTTTCCCTTTCTGGTTATTAGATTTAAATTTATTTTTTCACTTATATAGTTTATGTTTCATTATTAACAGCATGTTGAAATTTTGATTAAATAAAATATCGCATTATTGATTATTTGGTGGTGGTGAGGGATTCTTTTCTTGTAGGAAGAGAAAGCTAGATTTAGAGAATACTTCAGAGGTAAAACAATATAATACTTCAGCTGAAGCAGTTATAACATTGAATAAATATATCTTATATTTTACCAGAAGTAAGCTAAAATGCACTAACGGTTCATATACTTTTGTAATTAGAAATATATCTTTTCGGCTGACAGTTGGCTTTAAAGATGAAATATGCCATATAAAGCCTTTAATTTGCCTTATATCACAATAAAATATACCTGCTTGATTCAACCATAATTATATAACCATGATAAGAACTGTATGATAGGTACATGCTATGCCCAGTGTTTGAGCTCCTGTGGGAATATATTAAAAGACGCTGTTAATCGTAGATCATATAAAAGATAATAGCAGTATTGTCCAGGCTTTCGATATGATATACGAGAGAAACTATGCAATTAGCTTTAATACTGTGCAAAAGGGTCGCAAAGCTTCAATTTTAGTGTCTCTAACGGTAAATATTAACAAAGAACACTGTAAGGGACTGATATGTGATAAGGGACACCCGCTCAAGGTCGCTTCTTGCAGTAGCTAACAAATACGTGTTATTTGTTTATTATTTATTTATTCATTTATTTGGATGAGAAGTTCATTCTTTACTACTGAGATGACTTTTCCCTAGAAAAGTACATTTGTCCTAGGAACCGCCAGATAAGCAGCCTATTTCTCTAGACATCTACCACACTTATCGATTGTTACGTAGAAAGAAGGGTCCGAGTCATTCTATAGGTTAGCAACAAGAATTCAGTATTGAAATCCTCGGTAAGCGATATTATATGCCCCTGTGACTACGCTGTGGATATGTGGATGGTACGAGGACGCGAACAGATCCCGCACCTATGGGGTTGTAAGGACTTTGCCTCAAATAAAAAGACTGTCAGCCTTTTGGTATTTACATGCTTTAATTGCATTCTCGATTAAATACAGGCTACTTTACATTTATACAAAATGAAACATATTAAATTCGTGGACAAGTCGATTCGACGAGGGAAGGTCAGACGATTGGAACGCTCTACTGTGACTATCGAACTAGCTGCATCTCTCAACCATTGGATCACTATCTGTCTCCACGGTCGTTCGACATCTTTATATACACCTCGTGAGGAGCATTTGGGACCGGTCTGAGTAACATCTTACTTTATGAAGTTACATTTCTAGACGACGAAGCACCACTTGCAACTTCCCTTTGTCTCTAGTCCATTGTCTCGCACGACATTTGTCAACACGTCTCGCCTATTATGTTGACGGCGACAGCCTAGCGGAACTTGACGATGGTAGCAATGAATCCATTATGTTGCGCTCGAGGTCTTCTCTCATAATTTCAACTGGCGAAGGTAATCAGCAGCAGACAACGTGTCTGGCTATTTGTGTTGACAAGCAACCGTCGATCTGCTTTCGGCGCAGGTGACTGAAATCCGTTATGTCCGCGCTCTGGTGGCCCTTTTCTTGGAATTTTCCTCGTGTGAAGGTATTCGACGTCGCTAGAGGATACTCGGTCAAAATCGTGGCACCAGGAGCTATGTTGGTCCACCTACACGATACACCCATTTCAAGAAATCAACAAACCTCGCTGTGACTGTGAGAAAGTCGGAAGACAAGCTGCCTGCGAGAATTGGAGCAGCATGTTTTAAAGAATTGAATTTATTGTTATGTTATTAAAATTTATTTATAAGGTAATTTCTCTTTCCTTCCTAAACAATTTTATTTTGTGGGAAAAATCCTTTACGTTGGCAAATCACATTTAAAAAACAATCTGAGAAGGATTTGTCAGGGTCATATTGTTAAAATGGTTTAGTTGGTTTACGTTTATGTTCATATCAGTCAAAGAGCTTTCAGTACCAAACCAAAAAAAGAAAAAGGTTTGAATGAGTTCATAAATAAGGATATTCATATTATATTCCCTTTTCGTGCCAGCACTAACTCACAACGTATTACACATGGGATTTATAATAACATTGTCATTTATACTGCATGTTTTTCATAAATTTATTTACGAAACAAATTAAGCATTAAACTAAAAGTTTAACGTCAGAAATACTCATATTTTTGTTTTACATATCTTTTGCTCTCTCTCTCTCTCTCTATATATATATATATACACTGTAAATGGTTATCATGAGTTATGTAGGATTTCCATTTCCCTAATATTCATTCCCATGTTAAGTATTATGCATAGTGTTATTTTAAAGAAAACAATATATTTTTCTGAAGAACACAATATTATCAAGAACGTAAATATTTTTACTCTACGTTTAAATATTTATTTTCTTCGCTACGTCTCTGATTAAATTTAAATATTTTGTTTCAAATAAATGAAATCCATGTAATTATATACAATGTGTTGAAAATATCAAGTCATGCAATATATGTTTAAACCCTCGTTAAACTTTTATGTTATATGTTAGTCTGCATTGTTCCCATTTCGTCGATTTCATTTCTTCCCAGCTTTTGGTAATATTTAACCATAATCCGGCTTTTTATCCTTATAAAAATAGCCTATCCAATATTTTCATATTCCACCGAAAATGAAAAATTGCAACAAAATTAGAGCAAAATCTTTTAATATGATTCAAATAACATTTGGAGACTTAAATAAGCCTGAAAAAAGTTATTGGAAACAGTGAAACAGTCTCGATTTCAATAAAAGATTAATTCATTCAATGATGGCTATAAATCAGGAGCTTTGGTTATAGGTTCCTCCGGTAAAATAGGTAGAAAATTCTAGAAATCTATTACTGAAAATTAGGGGCTAAAGTACGCTAGAATCTTCAATAGTGCATATAAATAAATGTTATAAGTTTGAAGAAAATAGTTTTCATACAAAGTCTACTTTTCTTGTGAAATTTTGCCTACTTTGTCCATCCATGAAAAGTAGTTATTTTGACAATTTTATATTTTAAAATGCAATCGTTTGGAAAATTATTATCCATACTAAGCATTAAAAACCCCATTAACACGTTTTTATCATAAATTCTTTGTATTTTTTTGCTTATCATTTGAACTACGGAGATTAGTTAACGACAGGTGGGTTGAATGTATGTATTGTTAAAAAATTCCGCAGTTTCAAAATGAGACGACAATGGTATTTTTAAATAAACATTCAAAGTTTTTCAGTTTGTAATAAATTTCCATCCAGTTTATAAAAGTATCTTTTTTGTACTTACTATGGAAATTTCAATATATTAATAGACTGTTTTAATGAGGATATATTCAAATCACGAAAAATGCCTTCAGCCCTATACGTCTCTTCCATATAAATGTAAACGATTTTGTTAAATAACCTTATTATCATTACGGAAAGATTAATAAACCTCTGAAAAGGAATGATGATCAAGTAGGTGTATTCTAATTATCAGAAAGATCCATTTGGTCTCTACATTGCAGTTATAATCTGGGGCCAGTACACTTCGAGGTCTGGTTATTTTGAAACTGCGGAATTTTTTAACGATACGTACATTCAACGACCTGTCGTTAACTAATTTCCGTAGATCCAGATTTGTAGATTTTGTTTTAATTAATGTTCACATTAGATAATTTTTAACTATGATAGCAAGAACGCAACTATAAGTACGCCAAATATTCGCTTTTTAGTTTGATTCGAAGTACAGTTCCTGTATAGATTGTACAATAAATTCTGGTAATAAAATGCTTTTTATTGAGTTTAAGAAAGCTTTACTATAGTGTCACAGGGCGTTGACGTGGATTGACTCAGAAAAGTTATTTTTACATTTTTTAATGTCTTGTAAACAATACTACGTAATTTTTTTGCAAAACATAGTATCGATTGTACAATAAATTATGGTAATAAAATGCTTTTTGTTGAGTTTAAGAAAGCTTTACTAGAGTATCACACGGCGTTGACGTGATTGACTCAGAAAAGTTATTTTTATATATTTTAATGTCTTGTAAACAATACTATGTAATTTTGTTACAAAACATAGAATAGATTGTACAATAAATTATGGTAATAAAATGCTTTTTGTTGAGTTTAAGAAAGCTTTACTATAGTGTCACAGGGCGTTGACGTGGATTGACTCAGAAAAGTTATTTTTACATTTTTTAATGTCTTGTAAACAATACTACGTAATTTTGTTGCAAAACATAGTATAGATTGTACAATAAATTATGGTAATAAAATGCTTTTTGTTGAGTTTAAGAAAGCTTTACTAGAGTATCACAGGGCGTGGACGTGATTGACTCAGAAAAGTTATTTTTATATTTTTTAATGTCTTGTAAACAATACTATGTAATTGTTACAAAACATAGTATAGATTGTACAGTAAATTATGGTAATAAAATGCTTTTTGTTGAGTTTAAGAAAGCTTTACTAGAGTATCACAGGGCGTTGACATGGATTGACTAAGAGAAGTTATTTTTATATTTTTTAATGTCTTCTAAACAATACTATGAAATTTTGTTGCAAAATATAGTATAGATTGTACAATAAATTATGGTAATAAAATGCTTTTTGGTGAGTTTAAGAAAGCTTTACTAGAGTATCACAGGGCGTTGACGTGGATTGATTCCGAAAAGTTATTTTTATATTTTTTAATGTCTTGTAAACAATACTATGTAATTTTGTTACAAAACATAGTTTTTTACGTAATAAACGGTAAGTCTGCTAAGTTAAGTATTTTGTTTTGCTTAATACCCATATTACCCGGATTATCCGGATTGCCTATGGTCCCAGTTATTCCGGATAAACGAGGTTTTACTTTAGTTAGCAAGAAAGTTTGTATCCGAAAACTTCTTACCTTTGAACTTTGACATTTGTGACTTTTGTAACTTATGCAACTTTTGTAACATTTTTACTTTTATAACAAGTAATTAGCTCACAGTCTCTTTATTGCAGTTCCCACAATATAATTTGACAATACTGCGTAAGTATTATATAGAGATATAGCGAGAACCTTACATGGTGTTATACATTATCTACTAGCGGATACAAAACTAAACAAAAAGAACCATTACCTTTCATGACCAATATCAGCCCGTAACGAGAATGCCATAGATAACGAGATAAAATGAAGAATATACTCGGTCATTTTCTCACTTCCCATATGCTGTTCATTTTGCTAATCTATCTCGCTAAGTGTGACATTATGTTCTACCCACGATATGCCTTATAGATGATTAGCAGTTAAGAAAGGAATTAACATAAAAATTAAATGATGTAATAAATCAAAGATATAAAATTTAACTCGAGTTTGATGACATCTTCATCAAAGTCTATGTTGATTCTACAACTAAAGTAGATAATAAAATTCCTTTTAAAATTATGAAAGCCAGTTAAATGTATAACAACACATACAAATTTACTTTTAAATGTCTCCATCCATTAATAGTCAACGTATCCGATGCAAACATGGATTTTATATTCACAATGCAGTATAACTATGAAAAACATATAAAATACAGGGACTAGAAGTAGAGACGCGACATCTATATCGATGTTTTAAGAACATCGATGTTTAAAAAAACATGGATGTTGTGTGATAGATGTTTTACGTTGTCTTGATGATTTTTTAATGAAACAGTACCATAATAAAAAAAATTAACCACGTAGCAAAATTTTCACACTCAGTAAATGTAAGTCTGAATTCTGAAAACGACGAACACAAAAGGGAGAATGATACTCTAGCAACGAGACAATTGGCAATTAACAACCAATGAATAATTATTATATGCCCCAATAATTATTATTTGCAGTAAAGAAAAAATAAGCTTGTTCAGTTAACCCTTATACTTTGCATCAAAGTGGTGTAAATGTATGAAATTTTCATTTGTATTATTTAACTGGAAAATAAAATATTTGTTAATAAATTGCTCTTATTAATTTTTTCGATATTAAACTCTGTTAAACCAAACTCAAAAATTCTTTTAAATGATTTTGCTTTATACTCTATTCATATGAAACCAATCCTTTTGTCTTGTGTTACAGTCATGAACTTCAGAATTTTTTTTATACTAAATTATTTAAGCCACCTCGAAGTAAATTATTCTCCAACTTGCAAATAAATATGACTTGATATTTACAATAATTTTTCACAAATAACTTTCAATAATTTTTCATTTTTCCAATTTGAATTAGAAAACATCACGGATATTTGATCCTATCAATTGTTTTTATAGGAATAATTTCTTCCTCGATTTTCTGGTAAAAGTGATAAAATGTATAATGGAAATTCTGTGATATGCTCTGACTCTAGCAACCAAGTTTTTGTCATTTGTGTCAGCCCAAACAGAGTAAAATTAACCCTCCCCCTTCACGACTAACCGGAGTAACATTGATGTTAGAGGTTACTAAAATAGTTTTAAAAAAACGG
Organism: Dolomedes plantarius; assembly: GCA_907164885.2. Classification (NCBI taxonomy): domain Eukaryota; kingdom Metazoa; phylum Arthropoda; class Arachnida; order Araneae; family Dolomedidae; genus Dolomedes; species Dolomedes plantarius. The sequence goes on along the minus strand of OU015496.1, from coordinate 24,946,875 downwards.
ATGTTCAAAAATACCTATGTTTCAAAACATCGATGGTTTTTGGGCGATGCTTCATTAACATCGATGTTTTAATGTTGAATATCGATGTTTCAAAACATCGATGTTTTGTTGACGATGTCGCATCCCTAGCTAGAAGAGTAAGGAATCTATATATATAAAACGCGTAAGTATGCGGCACAAAAATCGACGATATTTCTACACTCCGAATGGCAACGGCTGCAACTACCAAGATGTAAACTACTAAGATGTGAACATTAGCGGCGTCCGCAATTTGCAACCGCGTGTCAACATGAATTTACGCACTGAAATCAGGAATGCTCAAAAGTGAGCTGCACGATCAAGTGAAAATTGGAAACAGTCTCAAAAAAGAGAGCGAAGAAGAAATAATTCATTAAGAGAGAGGTGTGAAACAGAGAGCATAAATGATCGCGAGGTTAGGCTTAACCGTCACCGGCATAGCAACCAACAGCCAGTAATAGTTAATTTTCTACACTTTTTTCAGTACTTGCTGAATTTTTACTCCATTTTATAAGTGAAGAAATTTTCCCAACAATTTATTATTTGATATGATTAAGGGTAGATATCTGAATTGTGAACAAATAGCACATATAGAGAGTGATGTAATCCACACTATAATTTAGTACTTTCTGAATTTTTACCCCATTTTACTCCAGTGAAAAAATTTTCCCCCAACAATTTCTTATTTAATGTAATGATAAAGTGTATACATCCTAATTTTGAAAAATAGTACATACAGAGACGGATGTAATTTTTAAAATCATTGGTGTTGGGTTTCTCGGTCTTCTCTGTTCTGAAGTAATAGGAATTCAAATTTTTTAATCACGATGTTTTCGAATCAGCCTTATTTACGATGATAGGTAATGGTAACATTCCTTACATATGTTACTTTCAGTTGAGTTGTTTTGCAAAAGAAAATATAAAACTAAAAACGACCATGCTGGTCGTGCAGCGGCTAGTATTTATAAATATCTTAGCTTTATTGTTACAAAATAGCCAGTTTGCAATTTCCTTGTTAACAAATTCAATTTTGTGAGTTAACAAATTCCCGTTCTGTGGTCATAAATTCAAATAATATTATTACCTTCAAAAGCAAATTTATGATTTTTTTAAATAATTTTTTACTTAGGTTTTACCTGATGTTCGTGGAGTAAAAATAAGTTTAAGACAAAAGCTTAAACCCACAATAATAATTTCAAGTGACAGTTAGTTGTACTGTAAAGCTTTTATCTTCAACTTTGATGCAATTTCATTTTTAAGAAATAATCTTTGTGATGCCATCACATAGCCTGTAAATCAGTAATCCATGCACAAATACGTAAACCGATTTTTAAAAAAATATTTCATAACGCTTAAAATTGTAACTCTCTATAACAAAACTGTTGAAGAATTTATTAATAATTTATCATTGTGTAAACATAAATAACTGTTGCAATCATATCCAAATCCTTGATTCTGCGAGAAAATTAAAAAAAAAGCATCAAACAAATAGTTTCAAGTTAATAACATCTGTAATCTCAATTTATACTTCCGTGAGATAAAAATTAATTTACGTCATATTCAATTCTGCATAGAAATGATGTTAAATGGGAATTTTTAGAAGGGGAAAAACGTGCAGATTTTACTGCAATTTTCCAGCGTGGTTTACGGGTGCAATCAAGAAAAGGCAAAACTATATCTACGAACAAATGTTATTAATAAATCATATTTTAAGTTATCCGGCTTTTCAAACGGTAGTCTCTATGAAATGGGAATGTTTAAATAATGAAATATTTTCCGCTAAAACTCCGTCACATAAAATTTTTAAATTATGAATAGCGGTGATTACTTGCTGAATACGAATTGAACAAAGCAATTTTCATATCAAATACATTTTGATACCGTTATTTAAATGGATAGTGAGAATTTTGAAGCGTATTTAATGTTTAAATTAATCTGAATGTATTAGTTACACAATTTAAGCTTTTAATATCTTGAAAAATTAAGCTATGAAGCATTTTGAATATTTATGAGAATTTCGTGATTGTAAAAGGGATGGAAGTATTTAAACTAAATATTTTCTTTTGATGTTTCAACTGAAATTTGCATTAGATGAATAAGCTTCCTCCCCGTGTTATTCAATTATGTCACTTTGAGAAATATTTTTGCACAAGGTAAAGTGAAGATGTCAAACAGTAATCTTTTATCTATTTTGCTGTAGAGAAATAGATGAAAGAAAGTATTACGGTAGGACTGAACAACCTGCATGAATGTATGTACTCAACTCTCAAATAGGATAAGAAGGCTTTAGTGATATTTTTACACAGGTATGAAATATATATTTTATTAAGGGAAGGTATTTATTATAAAACCACAAGTACCGAATTAAATAGATTGTAAAGGATGTAACATTTCCCAATATAAAAGCATGGAGACATCCAAAGTTGCTGATATAAATTAACAAAAACTTCACGTATTACTAAAAGAGTGTGCAGCTTAAAATAACTCATTAATAACAAAACTCAGAATTTAAACTCATACCTCTAACTGCTGTGCTAACTATTCAACTAAAGGTCAGGCCATTACATGAGTTATGTCTTGAAATAACAAATCCTGTCCCAACTAACCGGTTATCGACACGTGGCCCCAATCTGACATAATTTAACACACACACACACACACACACAAACACAAACACATTTTCTCTAAACTCAATGTTTGTGGTATCTACTGTAATCTCGAAATTAACACATCTTCATTTTTTACGTATTTTTATTAACTCGCTTTCTTGTTTGTGTGTTTGTGTGTTTGTCTAGTACAAATCTTGCAATCGATTTTTAACTAACTTCCCGACTAGCTAGATATTTGAAACTTTTAGAATAGCCCAGAACACGATGGCAATGCATTCTTTTGATACTTTTAGCCATCTTTAAGTAGATTTTAATTCATTTTCAGTTAATTTTGTTTTATAGACTGGTGCAGCCATCTATCGACAGGGACGGGAACGAAAAGTTAAACGCAAGTTTACTTCCAATTAACTTCATTTTCTTTCAAGATGATGGGATAATTCATCAAAAATGTTTTTAAAAACTATTTATTAATACATAGAATTGACAAGTTTATATGATTCAACAGAAAATTTAAAAACATGGTGTATAAAAAGTTATTTTTATCTTGTAATTATTTCAACGTAGCATAACTCCTTTCTGTCTGGTAGTTATCACTCTAGTTTTTCCTCCTTTAGTCGCACGCCGGACAATGGCCGAATGGCTAGGGAGCTGACATCGAAACCAGTGTGGGTTCGAGTCTCATCCTTGGCATGGATGTTTGTATCCGTTCGGAATTGACTTTAAGGTTGCTGTGTACTAAGGCTATTGGATTCGATCGCCTAAATGTTAACCTATCGAGAAAAATTGTCTACTACTTAAATCTAAACAAATGCTAATAATCCAATAAAAATGGAATTTTTAGGTAGCCTGAACTTACTTGCAACAAAATTCATGTTATACATTTCGTCCGTCGAAGGAATTGATGAACGTTTAAAACACACTATGCCAAATTTTTCCCCCCGGATAGTTTAAATTTTAAAATATTTGCCTTTTTTAAAACGAAAAATGCTCCAAGATGCGAAATTTCTTTCTTTATTACGGATTACAATTAAAAGAAAAAAAATTAAAGCCAAGTCAGCAATCCTTGGACACATTTTCTCCGTATGTTAAAATTGAAATGAGCGAATCCAATATAAATAATACACAGCAGACTTTAAGCTGTAGGTCCCGGTCAAATTAGCTCTCGTGTAAGAAAAATTTACCGTATCGCTTCAAACCAAACCTTCTTTTGTCACATACTCGGTCGAAGGTAGAACGAGGTTCGTCTGGTTTAGAAGATATAACGCAGTTGAGACAAACATCGACTGCACTCAAAATTAAGTATGTACAGTACTGATTAGGCTGCTATGATGAAGCTTGATAAATCGACGACCCAGAATCTTAAGATACTGATTTTGTTAGCAAAAAAATGACATCCTTGGATAGGAGTTCTTATTACTGGGTCTCAAATTCTAGATATGATGTCAGCGGAAAACAATAACCATCTTTAAAATATCTTAGTTTATGGATATATGCCTATGGATAGTCAATAGGACCCATGCATTTGTTTTTTTAGAGGCAGAAAATTTCATTAAGACCTTACAACTACCTAGCTGTTTCTGAACAAATACTTTTTATTTTCGAACGCGGAGACACTGGTCGCTAGACATTCACCTGTAGGTAAAACGCGAGACCGCTAGCCATTCATTTAAGGGGGCACAGTATAGGTGGCCAGCACTACCCCCTACAAGCCGGTCCTGTAATTTAGAACCGAGTCAAGTGAGATCGGTACACTTGACCCCGCACCTCCAGAGGTAAATTTAAGAACTTGGAGGACACTGCAGCCACAGCAGATTTTTCGTGAACCAGCCGCTATTGGTGTACACGACGGTGGATTTGTCAGACACTGGCATCGAACCAGTGACGTTCAGATGACTGGCTCGCTGCCTTTGTCAACTGGGCCACCGCGTCCTTCTGAACAAATATGCAAGTTATCTCGAATTTGCTTATTTACCCGTATACTTATAAAGTTAGTCAGTGACTCAACGTCGTCTATTGAGTGAAAAGGCCAAAATAGTTGAAACTTACTACTAAAAGTTGTTACTCTCCTGATAGCAAGTTCCTCCAGTTATATTGCCGAGAGTTCATTTCCCACTATATGCATGATACCCGTAAATGCATTCATTATTTGCATATCTTGGACCGTTTTCCTATCGTTGTAGAAAGTTTGTGGACAGTGTTACACGACAGTAACCTTGTTTTTCGAGCTACTTCTACAGGGTGTTCAATTACTTCATGTCAGAAAATGTATACCGTGAATAGACAAAGAATTCAAATTATTTTAATAGGGTATTTCACGCCTAAATTGAGATATTTAAATATTTCTAGGAAATATATCTTCATTTCTAGAAAAACCCTTTTCTCATAAAAAGAGAAGGTCTCAATGCGATAGAAATTATAAACTGCTGATACCCAAGTCTGCAATATTTATTTTTCTTTTTAATTTTCTTTAAAATATATCAATACTGAATATGCCAATACAAACTGACCACGCAGAAGAGAAAAGACACCATTAATCAAGCTAAATAGACCTAAAGATTTCCCTTTCAATATATTCATTGTCATCCTATAAAACAGAAATAATGAATTAAAAAAAACGCTTCAATATTTTTAAAACTAAAATACGTATTATAGGTTAGAACTTTAAATGAATAGCTGCCCACGTGTGTGTGATTTTCAATTTTTAACACTTTATTATTAAAATTTTTTATTGAAACTTAGCTGCTTTAGGGGAACACCATCTTTAATAGTGTAGATGATGGAAGGCGATTCTTTTCCGTCAGTTATTTACTCTATATACCAAAGTACTTTTTCCTCAATAAAATAATAATGTTTAATGAATGTTTCTGAAAAAAAAATATGAAACCTTTGATTAAATTTTTATTCACACCTTTTTCTCTGCTGTAAATACTCTTGGCAAAAGCATTTAATTATAATAATAATAGTAATTAATAATAATAGTAATAGTATAAGCACTAAACATTGAATATCTCTATATATAAAACAGTTCCGTAACTGACTGACTCACTGACTGACATACAACGCACAGACCAAACCGCTAGACCTAAAGGGCTGACATTCTGCATGGCGATTCTTCTTATAGTGTAGGAGTGCACTAAGAAAGATTTTTGAAAAATTCTTAGATTTATTAAAATTAACTTTTTAAGCTGTTTTTGTAACTTTTTTAAGTTTGCATTTAAAATGATAATTTGAGGGTTATAAAATTTATATCACGAGAAAGATCGTAAAAATTCCTCTCATTTTAATGAGATCTTTTTCGAATCTTTACCTCCATTTTCTGATTTTTGGTGAATTTTTGAAGATTAATTTTTAGAATTTAATTTATTAAATGCTGATCACGTAATTTCTTTTTCTGGTACTTTAAATTAATTTATCGTCACGTGCATAACAACTAAATTTTTTTTTAAAAATTGTTCTTGCTAATGCGGCAGACAATTGGACATTATCCGAAAAAATATTAAAATACAGTAAAAGATGAGTTCCTCAAACTGTACTACATTAACTGTACTATATTCTTTAGTAAGTTCTATTAGATTTAATTTGAATATTTTCTTCTACATTATTTTGTCTATAAAATTATTCCTTACGATTTTTTTTATAAATATATATTTTTTTCACATAAATTGCATACATTGATGGTTGTATTTATTATAAATATATATATATATTTATTTTTTTTTGGCATTAATTGCATACATTGACCGTTGTATTTAATTTGAATGATTTTCAGCTAGTTATAATATAAAACTTGCGCACCTTTTTTTACCTCAATATACTTCTGATGAAGACTACCGATGAAGACCCATTTACGGATGAATAGACTTAATGGAAATAAAATCTGATTCCATGTTGTGATGAATAACACATTTCCGGTTATGAGCATTTCCTGTCTTTTATCACTATGTTAACCGGCTGTAAAAGACAGCATCATCAGCCTTATAGAAAAGAACTATAGAGACTGTATTAGCTTTACTGTAATCCATCCAGAAGCCATTTAAAAAACGGCACTTGCTGAAAGATGTAGTATTTATAACAAAATGCTTTGGTAAGAATCTTTCGCATTCATAGTACTTACCAACTGCAACCATATCTTAAAATTATCTGCAGACAATATCCTTTAACAGCACTCCTATTTTCTACGGCTAAGTGTGACTATGACGGAACAGAAAGCTTGGATATGCATTGTTGTTCAATGAAATTTTGATACTAAAGAAAGCTTGAGTTACATAAAAGGATTTTTTTTAATCGATGACATGGTTTATAATGCATAAATGGCGGAAATTATAGATTTGTTAATCTAAAAGGAAATGCTGAAATCATTTACGGTGTAGAATTTCGTGTGTTCATCTTTTGCCGTTACAACAGCTTGTTTCATATTGTCCCCCGCAGATTAAAGACTGAAACAAAATTCTGAAGTTGTGACTGAGGTGAATGACATAGGACTAGTTTTCAAGCAATCATATCTCTCTACTTGTTCTATAGGGAACAAAACGGACGATCCGGCAGGCCAAGGAGGAAGTGGTACTCACAGTGTGTTGATCACAGAAGAAAAGCTGGATAGTTCGGGCGACGTAGAGATGAGCATAGTCCTGTTCAAAGATAACTACAGGGACACTCTGTAAGAAGGGAAGGACCTTTGGCTCCAAGACTATGACTATTCATTGTACCTGCTATCTGGGGATGTAAAGATCACGAAGGAAATGAAATAGAATTCCAAATCATTATGTATGGAGCAGGACCAGTGTGAAGCTCTACGATGCACTTTTCGAGATATCGTTCGTCACTGTATTTACGAACAAGTATCCAACCGCCGTGGTTATGAAAAAGGAATCTAGGCTCGTTAAAGAACATGATTTGCTCTCATTCAGAGTTTCAGTGTCTTCGCTCTTAGCAGCATTCAAACCTCTGAAGTCTATGGCTGGGGGTTAAAGGAATTCGCAGTAAAATATGCCGAGCTACGAACCCTCACTGCAGCAATGATCAGTGAACAGTGTTGACTGACATCTGATGATGTGTCACCATCCTCCATTGTTGTACTGACGCTGTGTATGTGGTTTTACGATAGTCACAACCATGAGTAATAAGTGCCTGTCTCCCCTTTCTGATATAGTCATATATGCTGCAGATCCCTCTCGTAGAACCTTGATGTGTCCATAGTCTCTAAGCACTTTCAATTAGTTTGTACCAGCGTTTCGTTTAAATAGTGCAGTAATATCCCAATAAGTTAACTATTCTCTCTACATGTTGCCAACTGCTCATAACGTTGTCTCATTTTGAGACGAGACATGTTTATAATCTAGCTGAGCAATATTAATCGAATTCACCGACACATTTTTATGGACTTGTATTCTCTTATCTACTTTATATCTTCGAGAAATACAGTTCATCTTGTGTTGAGTGAGCCTCATATCTGATGTTGGTTGGTTGATTGGTTTAGAGGGCTATGATCTTTTGCAACACAAGGACTAACTAGACTGGAACCTACAGTTTAATGCCGATTGCGAACTACTTAATATATGAATCCCCGGCTGATATTTTATACAAAAGTGTGGCAAATTTCAGATTAATCGAACAACTATATCTTAGTGTAGCAATTCCAATGAACAGCAGTGCATTTAACGTCTAGAAAGTAATAAAAAATAGAAAAAGAAAATATCTGATAACGTTGAAAGAATTTAGACTTAAAGCCATGTGACCCAGTTTTATACACACACACTACTATTAAACAAGATTAGATAATAGTAAACAATTACTATTATTATCTACATTATTAACACAAACAAAAGATATCAAGAATAGTCTAAGCTTAAAAAACGCAAAATTTTTCCCAAAACGTTAAGAACAAATTTTATACATCATAATGTTTCAGAAACTAAAATTGTTTCAAGTGCATTAAGAGTTTCCGATAATTAATTATAATGCATTCAGACGTATATCCAAATGGCTTAAAGAGGAAAAAACCGCGGAAATTATAAAGAAAGGGAATGACAAAGAATAAGAAACAAACCTATCTTACTATTAACAGCTGAAGGTAAACAAATGTATGTTTGTTAGTGAGCAGACACGGGGACGGGCTAATATCGCGAACCAAATATAGCAGGATATCGCGACTGGTACCGATATTCGCGGACGGACGAGACGAGTTCACTGATGCTATCCTCAACTTTAAAAACTTTAAACTTTTTTAATTAATAAATTAAAACCGCCGAACTCAAAAGAAGCGGACAGCAGAAACAGCTGACATTTCGGGTGGGCCAGCAAATTTCCACTATTTTCATCCATGCAAAATTCAACTTTTCCGTCCTCCAATCGACAAATATTTTATTTCCATGTGTTCTACAACTCTTCATCTTTAAGCATATGCACATTTTCAAAAAGTTAAAAATGTTTTTCACTGCAAACGACGCTTTTTCCCCAAAGCAGTTTTCCGAATTTCACGAAATCGACAATTTTGATGGACAAATATTTCGGTTTTCTGCACCTATTAATGTCAATTTTACGATTTATCGGCATTCGCTAGATGTTCAGCTTCCAAAATATACCAAATACATTTAATTTTAAAAAATGTTTTCATTCTAAAAAAGCGTACTTGCAAAACTCACTTTGGAAATTTCCCGCGCTGATCGCCATAGTATCTTAATGTAACTGAATGCCGAGGTCGTAATTTTTCGACTTATTATTTTACTCACTAATAATTCCAGCAAGTTCGTGAAATTTGTTTCTAATTAATGAGCAACTCATGAGGATTCTTCCGCCACCAATTTTGAAATAATCAGAACTGTCTTTCTATTTTTTAAAGCACTTTTTCCCCCATGAGATTTAATATTTACATTCGGCCATGTTATCAAAAGTAAAAAATATTAGTTGAGAACGAGTCTGAGAACGAGTCATTTAATAATTGAAATCCAGGAATAATTTTAAAGTACCAGAAATAATTTTAGTTTTAGGAAATGAGAAGTTAAAACCTTTAGAATTTTTTCTAATTGAATGAATTTCTTTTTCGTTTAAAAAGCAAAATTTTAAAACGGAAATTTGAAAGTATTTCAAAAGCCAAAAACCGAAATTTGAAAAAGAGAATTTTAAATAATTATTTCGTTTTTGAAAAATTCTAATATTTTTTAAAAGTGATTAAAAAGTTTTTAATCTTAAAGAAATAAAACCATTTCATTTTAAATCGAAAAAGCAACACATCGGGTTGCCACTCAGTTTTTTATATAAAAGCTTATTGCACACATGCAGCTTGTATTCATGTGTGCAACAGACGTAGCTATGTATGCTTTACACGTCATTTTTTATCAACAACATCTCAATGCATATCGCTCCCAAAAACCAACAACCACTGCAATTTTCATAGCTTTTACAATAAAAATTCGTTCTTATTTACATTACATTAATTTTGATTACCCGCATCTCTGCTTTCTAGCATTACGCGTTTCACTTACAGCGTGTAATATTTTCCCCGAAACTGCATATTTTTAATTTGTGTGTGTGTGTATTCGCCACTCATCCTCTCCGACACACAAATTCTTTTAAAGTTCGTGGTATCACCTGCACGGTTTATGCGTTTAATGCAAAATTTTACGAGTTCAACATTAGTAATCGGGCTGCCTGTGGTAGCTCGAAGTAAAACACCTGCCACTTAAATAAATGCCGTAAAAAAATCTCATACTTGCGTTCTAGATTTAACAACATTATGCTGACACGGCATTCAATTTGTATGTTCTCACTTTTCGTACGCCTGGACAAACACTGAAATGAGTGTTACATAGGTGACGTGCGATTGATCCGCCGAGGTACGTGTCTTTTCAGGTAACATTTTCACATGTTGGAGTGATGTAGTTTGGAAACATTTCGGTTTTTCTACCATCCGATAGCAAATAATACTAATGAAGTTCTAGACCCAGCATATGCGTTATAAATAGTTTTATATTTGACGGAGAGATGTAATACAATTCACCACAACAATTTTCTGCACATCACTTTCTTAACAGGCACAATAATGTATAAATGAGAGTGTTCAATTTTACTATATTTCTTGTATGCAAAACACACACACACACACACATATATATATATATATATATATATATATATATATATATATATATATATTGCGTCTCAGAGGCATCTCTAGTCACAATACCGTCTATCCAAGTCGACAAATTTATTTGAATAACCCTATGAGCAATCCTGCTGTTAAATTCTCCCAGCTGCGCATCTCATATGCGCATAGCGCGCTTACCCTTGTCTCATAGGCGTCGAAATTTTAAGACTACATTCCTGCCAAGTTTTGTGATAATAGCTCGATTTCTTCTGGGTGCATATATTTTTTTGTGACAAAGCATATACATGCATACATACACACACACATATATATATATATATATATATATATACCCAAATTGCAACACCAAGAAAGACAAGAGATATCATAACAAAATTTATTTTGTAGATAACATGTTGACCAAGTATCAAATGATTAAATTTATAGACTTCTGTGAAGTGTGGTTCCTGCCAAAATCAGTAGCCAGAGTAGCCGCCATTGTTGGAGATCACCGCTGCCAGACGCCTCTGCATTGATTCAAAGAGACTTTGGATGAGTTCTTGGGGTACAGCAGACCAAGCAGCTTCCACACGTTGCCAAAGTTGATCTGCTGTGGCAGCTGGGGATGGAATTTGGGTCAATCGTAGAGCAACCATAGATAACATGTTTTCTATCGGCGAAAGATCCGGAGAGCGAGGCGGCCAGGGAAGCATTTCAATCTGGCGATTGACGAAGAACCGTTGGACAATGCGTGCCACGTGTGGTCGCACATTATCCTGTTGAAATATGGCTATGGGCAAGCCTTGAAGGTAAGGAAGGACAACTGGCTCCAACACCTCGGAGATGTAGCGCTGGCTGTTTAAAGTACCGGCAATGCGTAAAGGGGTGTGCGAGAGTGATATCCAATACCGCCCCATACCATAATACCCGGTGCAGGACCAGTGTGGCGGTGCATAACGCAGCTGTTCAGCATCCTCTCTTCACGGTGTCTCCAGACTCGAATGCGACCATCGTGGTGTTGAAGACAGAAGCGTGACTCGTCAGTAAAGACAATTTCATTCCATTCTGTCGTCCACATCCTTCTGTCATCGCACCATTGGAGGCGGAGACGTCTGTGGTTCTGCGTCAAGGGTAGACAAAGCAATGGACGTCTTGCGGACAGACCACTCTGCTGTAAACGGCATCGAATGGTACGCGCAGACACTGGATGATGCGTTACAGACTGCATCTGCTGTGCTATGGTTCGTGATGTGACTGAGCAATCCGTCACTGCCATGCGCACAATTTGCCTGTCATCACGTGAAGTGGTGCTCTCAGATGGATGCGATCGAACACGCCGGTCCGTCGTACCCTCCTGCATCCAACGATCACATATCCGCATTACAGTTTCGTCCAACACGACTACCGATTTCTCTGAAAGATAATCCACAATCTCGGTAGGCCACTATCCTTTCTCTGTCGAACTCGGATACTTGATCAAAAGATGATCGCTATTTTCGACGAGGCATAATTGATCGTTTTTTTAAAAAACCACAAGAAAAACACAATTGCCGAACTTGAAATCGTCGAAATCTCCAAACCTCTATTAGCGCTTTGAAGTGGCGCCACAGGCGGGCGTGATATGCGTCTGCGCTGAAATTCTAATCATTTGCATATCTCACCTCCGCTAATGCATGTTGTAAATTTCATGTTATTTGCATGTTTTCTTCTGGGTGTTGCATTTACAGTGGCCAGCAGTATATATATAAATATATATATATATATATATATATATATATATATATATATATATATATATATATATATATATATATATATATATTTATATATATATATATATATATATATATATATATATATATATATATATATATATATATATATATATATATATATATATATTTATATATATATATATATTATATATATATATATATATATATATATATATATATATATATATATATATATATATATATATATATATTTGTTGTGAGTTTCAAAGAAAAACAAACAGACTAAATCAAGACTAGCCAAAACATGTATAAACAGTCTGAAATATATCGTACATTTATTGTATCTTCAATCCCTGAAAGAAGGAAATAAAAGTGAAATAATCTGTATTTTGATATAGACGGAATATGGATACAGATAAATAATCCACAAAACTCCACTGACTTCGCTTTGCTGACAGGTACAATAACATATAGAACGAGAGCAATTTCCCTACATTTATTGTATAGAAATAGTACACATGTTTTATACATTATGTTATATTGATCTGGATATAGATATAAATAGATTTATGCAAAGAGAGAGGGATAGATGAAATAAAAGTAAAGTTTAATCGATTGGCAGCTAGAGTCAATGGTGAGGTAGCTATATTCAGGTATTTAATTTGTTTATAAATATAAAAAAAAACATTCGCTTTTCAGAGTAAACTTCATGACACATCTTTTAACAAAAGTTCTTCATTTACCATATTTTTCCTCTCTGTCCATAATTCCAGGTAATACATCATATTAATCATCAGATCACTCCACTATGAAAATGAAGCATTTTTTAACAATACTAGTTTGTCAACACTTAAGTACGGAAACTGATCATCCGTACACTGCAATGACGTTCACCGACCAAAAACGTGGCTAAATAAAGGTATCGAAAAAGATTAACAAAAGTGCACTAATAATTACAAGATAAAAATAACTTTTTATATACCATGTTTTCAAATTTTCTGTTGAATCATATAAACTTGACAATTCATTATATTAATAAATACTTTTTTTAAATTTTTTTTATGAATTTTCCCATCAACATGAAAGGAAATGAAGTTAATTGGAAGTTAACTTGCGTTTAACTTTTCATTCCTGTCCCGGCTGATAGATGGCTGCACCAGTCTACAAAATAAAATTAACTGAAAATGACTTCAAATCTGTTTAAAGATGGCTAAAAGTGTTAAAATAATGCATTGCCATCGTGTTATGAGCTATTATAAAAGTTTCAAATGTCTAGCTAGTCGGGAAGTTAGTTAAAAATCGATTGCAAGATTTGTACCAGACAAACCCACAAACACAAACAAACGGAAAAGCGAGTTAATAAAAACATGGTAAAAAATGGCGGTTGTTGCCAGTATAGTACCAATGTAATAATAATATTTGCAGTCTGTTTTGGTCTGTTTTTGTTGCTAATGTCCCCTGACCGAAGTGTTCCAGACTAGGTCCATATAGACTTTGTGTGCTGAGAAGTACGGCTCCGGTTTACAATAGCATGGATCAGAGTTGCAATACCATGTACAATAGCATAAATGGGCCATAGTCCATCATAGATGCCACCTCGGTTCTGGCCGAGCACCCCGGGGGTGACAGCTTGGAAGATCGTACCATCTTCCACGTTCTGACCTCATACAGGAACTTTCAGGTCTACGGATTTAGCGTACCCATATCAGGCACAGACACGTATTTAACAACGCTTTCAAGCGTTATTAAATACGTGTCGGGATTCGAACAGAGTACCCTCGGCGCCGAAAACCGACGTGCTACAACTAGGATACCTCGGACCATTTTCGTCTGTTTTAATTGATTGATTCAAAGCAAAATTTTAAATGTATATCAAAAGGACTTTACTAGGATTTTCCCCCGGTGTATGTTGATTGAAAATCTACCTTTGACATAATTTTTACAGCGGGATGAATAGATGTAAATATTTATAAACTAAATTTTTGCCTTGCAGTGTTCTCAATATCACCAAACGCAATTGTAACATTTATAACATATTTTTAATTTAAATGTTCAAATTTTTGGCCCGCCTTATTACCGTAACAGGATGAATTTTCCTCGTGCAAAATAATCTGCTAGCGATTATTCCTCATTCCTTGAGTGACGTCAAATGTTTCATTATATTACGATATGGAAGTGGCCTGAAATTTGTCAGCGATTTAAGTGACGAGACTAATACTTTATTATCGAAAATTTTAGAGGCTTATAAAATATATTAAAGGAGGTATCAAATCGATAATTAATAATTTTCAGTTCGGTGCGTAGTACTCGAGATTATTCCATAGGAAGTTCTATCGGCTCTTTAAATCATAAGTAGAAATACCAAAACACCGCGTACAGACTTCCTGGAATTTTGTGTGAACTTACAGGAAGAACACACAAAAGAACTATTCACTTGAAATTTCTAGCAATAAAGCTCGAGTATTTACTAAGTTATTTATGGAGTGTTTAACGGGTAAGATGCTTTGAACATATTTAAGGTAATTGAGCATAACGAGAAATTACTTTCGAGAAAACAATATCGTTATAGAGACGATTAATTCATACTGTCCATATTCAGTGGTCTGCAAATATCTTTAAAATAATTTTAAATTTTGTATTTCTCGACTAATGAGCATGACGTTTTAAAATGATTTCGTAATTGTGCATAACGAGAAATTACTCCTGTTAAAACAATTTCTTTAGGGTAGCAATCGTATTCACTTGAAATTTCCAGCAATATAGCTCGAGTATTTATTAAGTTATTTCTCGAGTGTGTAACGGGTATGATGTTTTGACCGTATTTAAGGTAATTGAGCGTAACGAGAAATTATTTTCGAGAAAACAATTTCGTTATATCGGTGATTATTTCATACTGCCCGCACTCATTGGACAACCAGTGTCTTTAAAAGAATTTCAAATTTAGTATTTTTCGACAATTTAAAGAACATGACGTTTTGAAAAGATTTCGTAATTGTGCAAAACGAGAAATTACTTCTGATAAAACCATTTCTTTAGAGTAGCAATCATATTCATATTGTTCGTGTTCAGGGGTCTGCAAACGTCTTTAAAATATTTTTAATCTCTCGAGTATTTAACTAGCAAAACGTTTCAAAAAAGATAACATAATTTTGCATGACGAGAAATTAATTCTGATAACACCAGTAGCAATCATATTCATAGTGACTGAGTTCAGTGGTCTACAAACGTCTTTAAAAGAATTTTAATTTAGTATTCCTCGACTATTCAACGAGCATGACGGTTCAAAAGATTTCCGTAATTTGGCTTAACGAGAAATTATTTCTGATAAAGCCATTTCTTTAAGAGTAGGGATTCCCAATGGGGTCCATGTGGACCCCTTGGGGTCCCCTTGGGGTTTCGAAGTTTAAAAAGGGTCTATATAGGGGTGTCCAACCTTTTAGCTTCCTTGGGCCGCACTGCAAGAAGACGAATTGTTTTGAGCCACACAAAAATATACCTAACATCAAAAATAGTTGATGAGTAAAGAAAGTATAATATACAGTTATCATATTTATTTCATTACAAATTTTATTAAAGATAACTATAGGAGTCCTAAAATTAATGTGATAATTGGCATTGAATTTGAGAAATTAATGCATCAATATCTGGGTCAATTGAAGTGGTCGCAATTCTCAGGGAGTTCTCAAGATGTTCATCCGATATTTTGGTTCTAATTTGACTCTTAATGTGTTTCACTCTTGTGCATTCTAATTTTAATATCATTACAAGTATGAAATATTAAGTCTGTAAAAACGTCACATTTACCATTTTTGTAATTAAATTAATGTACAGAAATTAGATATTGAATTTTGTATAGAATTAAAGATATTTCAAATGATGTATTGTCGATCTGTTGAATGAACAAAGCGGGATCTGTAATGACCGCCTGCCACCTTCGCTGAGGCGGGCTTATCAATATTTTTTTTTCGCTTTGAGCTTGCTTTCTGGGCCGCACTAATACTTGCTTTGGTCCACTGGTTGGACACCCCTGGTCTATAGTATTCCTGTTGTGTATCGCTTTATAATTAAATATATATATATAAATTAAATATATAGTGAATTAAAAGGGGTCTATAGGGGGTCAATGATAAATTTTTCTGTTTTAAAATTTAATCAATTTTTTAGGTATGTAGTTATTAGATAATATCCGTTTTAATATGTATAAATACAGATTTGCATAAGGCAAAGTGATCCACGCATCTAATGTCATGACGCTTTTGAATATGCCTCGAATGCCGCCGTCGGCTTTTATTTGTCTACCAACACTAAGCAGAACTGGGGAAATCCACTGGACCTTAAACAGCACATGATTCCTCCCGTTTCAACCATGAGAAGCAGTTTCGTTTTTCTCTTGGCGATGTTTGTGCAATTAAAATCTGTGTTTATAAAAATCTTGTTTATACTTCTGAAATTAAAAAAAGAAAATAATAAAACATAAACCTAATGAACCATTTTTTCTAATTTTTTGTTCATATTCTTAGTGAAATTGTTATCTTTAAGTGCTTTATGTGCAATTATTAGTATTATAATTATGTTGTATGCTGTATATTATAAAGAAAAATGTGAAGGGGTCAATGAAGAAAATCATTCTTTTAACCCCTTCAGCGGGCGCGCCAATTTTGTGGAACACCTGCAGGCGCGCGTGGTACAAAGTGCAACGTCTCTTTCAACCTTGATTATTCCTTTTGTAATAAACTTTTTTTTTCAAATTGAAAATAATTCTACGTTTTATGAAAAGATATAAAATGTTGATAACATTGAGATATTATTATAATTAAAGGCCAAAGAATGCAGACACAATCGCCTTATTTCAAAACTGTCCTGTTTATTGGATCTAAAGACAACTTTCGAATGGATTCCTGTCATATCCAAAAACCTAAAAAGCAATGTCCATCTTCGTGATAAGCGGGATACCGTGTAATAGCTGCACATTGGATCGAGTACATCAACTCCTGCTTTTGTCGTATAGTAATCAAGTATAATCTCTGGTTTACCACGGTTAAATCACGACTAACAATGAATAGAAAGGAATACAAGGGTGAGAAAATCAAAACTGCACTAGAAAGGGTGTAGCTCTAAATAGAAATTGCTTAGAACATTGAAACTTTACATGTAAAAACAAACCATTCAAAATTACGAAAATGTTGCACTTTGTACACGGGCGCGCCCGCTGAAGGGTTAAAAGGGGTCAATGTAGGAAAAAGGTTGGGAACCCCTGCTTTAAAGTGAAAATCCTATTCATACTGTCCGCGTTCAGTGGTCTATAAATATCTTAAAAATACCTTTAAATTTAGTATTTCTCGAGTAATTAACGAGAAATATGTTTTGAAAACATTTAAGATAATTGTCTATAACGATAAATTACTTCCGATAAAACAATTTCGTTATAGCGGCGAACATATTCATATCGTCCGCAGTCAGTGATCTGCATAGTGATATGCGTACACGTAAGCATGTAGTAGTCATGTGCGCCTATCAAGTTTTAATTTTCCGTGCGAATTTATCCTCTCTAATTAGAATGGTGGCATGCGCTCGGAGGGAAGTAAATTATTTGATGCGTCATCACATTCCATTATATTTGTCTCGTTAAGTGATAGAATCAAGGGTGTAATTTGAATGGGGATTTGCAGTCATTATTGCTCTAATTTTCGTGGAATGTTGTAAATGCTAATTTTCACAGAGCGTTCCATCACTAGCCCCGGAAACCAAATTGGAATATACCATTGGATTAACCATCGAAGCACACGAGCAAAATTAAAACTGCAAGAATACATTTACGCGAAAATTAGTTCACATAAATATGAAAATATGCTTATTTAATGTAATCAATCATATAAGCTAAAACTTTTTGTATAATGATAATTCCTAACGAGTAACTTTATGAAGCTTCTTACTGAAGACCATGGCTTTGTAATGGTCAGATATATCCCCGAAAGGAAGAGGAATCCGGGTTCAGTATATCCCTATCATATAAAAATATTCTTATTTAATGTAATCATATCAGCTAAACCTTTTTATATACTGACTAGCTGAATACCCGTGCTTCGCTACGGAGTACATTAAAATTAAATACAACTGTCTGTGTAAGCAGTTAATGCCAAAAAAATATGTATTTATAAAAAATCTATATATTTATAAAATTTATATATTTATAAAAATATATATATATTTATAAAAAATCGAAGCGATATTTTTATAGACAAAATAATGTAGAAGAAAATATTCAAATCAAATACAACGGTCAATGCATGCAATTAATTTGTATGTTCAATATCCATAAAACATACTCATTTGAATTAAATTCCTTAAAAACTTCCATCTCAATTAGTTTAGTGGCTAAATTTAATCATTTACCGTATTTTAATATTTTTTTTCTTAATTTATTTCGTTGTTATTCACGTGAAACAAAATTAATTTAAAGTATCACAAAAAGGAAAAGAAACCCCATGGTCACCATTTAATAAATTAAATTCTAAAAATTAATCTTTAAAAATTCACCAAAAATCAGAAAATGTAGGTAATTTTTACGATCTTTCTCGTGATATAAATTTTATAACACCCTCAGATTATTATTTAAAATGCAAACTTAAAAATAGTTAAAAAACAGCTTAAAAATTTAATTTTTTTAAATCTAAGAAGAATGTTTCAAAAATCTTTCTTGGAGCATCCCTACGCTATAAGAAGAATCGCCATGCAAAATTTCAGCCCTTTGTGTCCAGCGGTTTGGTCTGTGCGTTATCTGTCAGTCAGTCAGTCAGTTACGGAACTGTTTTATATATGTAGATTTAGATAATACAACATTAGTAACTTTATGAGGCTTATATTTGAAGATCATCGCTTCGCTTAGGAGTGCATTGGTCAGGATATCTGTCCGGAAGACAGAAAATACCGGGTTCAGTACATCTCTATAATATCAATTATTTGAAAATATGCTTATTTAGTGTAATGATATCAACTAAACCTTTTTATATAGTTATAATACAACATGAGTAACGGTATGCAGTTTATAATTGAAGAACGTGTATTGGCTTGGGCGTTTATTGGTCAAAATATCTGACCGGATGATATGAATCCGGTTTCAGTACCAGGTTACCACATGCTTATTTAACAAAATTTTTTCCCAGTGACAACTTGGAGACATGTCATGATCTCCTTTAATGCAAATCAGTAGCTCAGGCAGTGCTTTGTCAAGTTAAGTACGAAAATGTCTAACTTTATTGTATATGTACCACAGCAGAGAGACAGGAAAGTCTAACAATTAAGCTAAGCATAAAATAAGACATTCAACCAAAAAATTCCTCATGAATGTTTTTAACTTAAAATACAAATTATTATACATGACTGTGCGGTAACTGGTAGTTTGATAAATGATCAAAACTGCCATTTCATTCAAATAAATTTTTAGTTGCGTATTACCTTCCATTATTCCAGTCAGATAAATATATTCCTCATTCCTTCAATTAACCAAAATGATTGAGCCCCTTTTCTTCAAGAATAACATTTTAAAATTCAGCATGCAAGTTACTCGAAATGAGAAACGGTAACCTATAAAAAATTGCGAGGGGGAAAATACATCTAGGCGATGTAATTTTTGAGTCAAATTTACTTAATATTAAATTCCTATTAAACATATTACAACCACAAATATCAGGTATCTAATGAAGATATAAATTTTTACATTTAATAACTGTATATTATTTCAGTTATTAAATGTAATGTTTTAACTATATAATTTATATTTAATATCGGAATTTAAATTCATAACATTTTTCAATCTAGATGTAAATAAAATTTGAAAAGATAGTATATTATTTTCACAACAAGCGACGAGTGTCTAGACATAGGGAAAAGTATTTTGAGGATTTCGTAAAGGTTTATTAGAGTGTTTAATCATCAAATGCACAATAAATTTTTAAGAAAACTTTTAAAAAATTCGAGACAGGTATTACTGACTAAGTCAAGTCTAGGGATAAAGTTTCATTTAAAACAATATATTTCTGGCAAATTTTAGGAAAGATGTGTAATTCTATTAGTAGTATCGCAAAATGGGATTATGTTTAACACAGACAGAAAGAAGAACTACGCAAAATAACTCAAGTATCAAATATGAAAGCATATTGCAACAAAAACTTATACAATTTTTGGCCGTTTTCATTTTGGATTAGTTACAAAGTATATATTTTGCAAGCATAAAGCTACAAAAGAGCTAACAAAAAGTAGATAGGGGAGTGAAAGGCGAGTTTTAAATTTTCCATCCACAAATTATAGATACTGTATTTTAATGTAGTGGTCCCCAACTCCCGGACCGTGGACCGGTACCGGTCCGTGGATCAAATGGTACCGGGCCGCCCAAGGAACATTAAATTATTTCCATTTTATTTACTGTGGTGTATTTCTCTCGGGTTTGTGCTAATTTATACCTTTGTAACAGAAGAAATATTGTAACTATTTTAAATTAGTTAATTGTTTATTAAACATTATGAATTCAAATTCTTTGCTATGACTGCAATTTTAATTCATAATGAGGCAAGAATGTGAAATAAAATTGCAGTCATAGCCCGCCCTCCCCCCTCCAGCGAGCCGTGGTAAAATTATCAAACGTTGACCAGTCCGCGGCGATTAAAAGGTTGGGGAGCACTGTTTTAATGAATAGATGTTAATATTGAAGTTTGGGACTCATATAAATTTCTCAAAATAACTTTATTTATGATGCTTATGAAATTGGACAATTCAGAGCTCAGTCTTGATCAAATTACGCCTTTTGATCAAACTCTCCAAATAATTTCAAATATTATTTACAACACGAATAACAAGAAAAACTACTTGAAATACATCGAGTATAGATATGATATCTTGACACACAAATAAACCTATGTTTTAGCTATTTACCCTTAATTTTAAGTTATGAAGAAGCCATTTATTGTTATAGAGACTGAAGCTCAAAGAAGAGCTATCAAAAAAAAGAGATAAGGTAAAGAAAAAAAGGGAGAAAATATTAGGTAAAAAATTTCATTCATGAGTTAATGCTATTTTAGATTCAAATGACGGTTGATATCGAGGTGCAAGCGTCATACAAAACAGCTGAAGGAGAAATGTAACACAGTTGAATGCTAGGTTGGATATTTTACAAACTTGGATAGATACAGAAGTAGTAATACATTCACAAAACGATGCTGGAACCTAAACATTGGTGGTATTAATTGTTGTTAGTGATTTAATAACAGCTTCAACTCCATATTTAAAATGGAATTTTAACACTAAAAATCACAGATGAACTCAAAGAATCAAATTTTTAATGCACTAAC
This sequence comes from Dolomedes plantarius, assembly GCA_907164885.2. NCBI lineage: Eukaryota > Metazoa > Arthropoda > Arachnida > Araneae > Dolomedidae > Dolomedes > Dolomedes plantarius. Next base: position 24,925,085 of record OU015496.1, on the reverse strand, counting down.
AAAATAAATATGAAATTATGAAGTAGTATGTACTGAAAGACCGATAACTGAAGGTATGATAAGCTCGAAATTTCTGTAAACGTTTTCTGAAATCACAATAAAATTGTAAAACACAAGACATGATTCTAACACAGTAAATGAAAATTTTCCACTGATATTACAATCAAAGTATCATAACACAAACATCATACTTTGAATTATGAAATATCAGAATGCAGCGGTTATATTAGTTTAACGAGAACGTAACGTAAAAAACTTCATGTAAGCTTAACTCCACATGATTTGTCTGGTTTAAACCAGTGGTGCGCCAAGAGTTAGAAAAGATAGTACAGTAAAACCTCGCTTATCCGAACCTCGTTGATCCAGATCTCCGGATAATCCGGATCAGATTTGAAGACATATTTTTTATTTAACTTTCACGTTAGATAATGATTTTTAACTATGATAGCAAGAACGTAAGTGTAAGTACGCCAAATATTCGCTTTTTAGTTTGATTACATGTACAGTTCCTGAATAGATTGTACAATAAATTACGGTAATAAAAAGCTTTTTGTTGAGTTTGAGAAAACTTTACTAGATTGTCACAGGGAGTTGAAGTGGATTGACTCAAAAAAGTTATTTTTATATTTTTTAATGTCTTGTAAACAATACTGTGTAATTTTGTTACAAAACGGTAAGTCTGCTTAGTTAAGGATTTTGTTTTTCTTAAATGATCTGTGGGGTCGTTATATGGGAGGTAAAGAAAATATCCTTAAAAGGGGGTCTTCCATTTGGAACTTTTTGCACCGGTCGTTTTATTGGAACGAATACCGACTTCATATTATACAGGGTGTACCAAAAAACCTTGCCACATTTTAAAAATTTATACAAAAAAATAATTGTGCGGTCGGGGGATCCCCGTCAGGAACAAAGTTCCTTACGTTCTTTTTTCAACTCTAAACGTTATTTAACATGTAGATTTGTATTGATTATATATATGTATATACATACATATCCGCATATATATACATATTTATGTATATATATATATATATATATATATATGTATATACTGCGCTATTCCAAGAATGAGTGGGAATAGAAACGGCCAGCGCTTGTGCGGGGATTTGAACCAGGGACCTCTCGCTCCGTAGTGCGATAGTCCGATACTCCGTAGTCCGATACGATAATCATTCAGCCACAGAGTCCTTGAGAAAAAGCTCTTATGAAGGGGGCATAACGCTTTTTCGTTACGTGACGATTCCTGCCAGTTCACTCTACTGTAAGCCACGTAAAAGAACTTCGTTCCAAAATAGTCTACATGGTAAGAACTGGAAACTCACACATGTGTTATGTCTATATATAAAACAGTTCCGTAGCTGACGGACAGACTGACTGACATACATAGCACAGACCAAACCGCTGGACCTAAAAGACTGAAATTTTGCATGACGATTCTTTTTATAGTGTAGGGGTGCACTAAGAGGGAATTTTGCAAAATTCTTTTTTTAAGTTTGCATTTAAAATAATAATTTGAGGGTTATAAAATTTAAAGCACGAGAAAGATCATAAAAATTCCTTTAAAATGAAATGTTTTTCGAATCTTTACCTCTATTTTTTGATTTTTGGTGAATTTTTAAATATTAATTTTTAGAATTTCATTTATTTAAATGCTGATCACGGGGTTTCTTTTCTTTTTGTGATACTTTAAACTAATTTTGCGTCACGTGCATAACAACGCAATAGACAAAAAAATATATATTTGTTGCTAATGCGGCAGACGATTGGACATTATCCAAAGAAATATTAAAATACAGTAAAATAAAAACTTCTCAAACTGTACTATATTCTTTAGTATGTTCTATTAGATTTAATTTTAATATTTTCTTCTACATTATTTAGTCTATAAAAATATCCATTACGAATTTTTTTTATAAATATATTTTTTTGGCATTAATTGCATACATTGACCGTTTTATTTAATTTGAATGTACTCCGTAGCGAAGCACGGGTATTCAGCTAGTATATATTCATAAGACAAGTTAGGACGATTTTTAAACTATCACTTTATCATGTAATTAATTAATCATGTAATTAAAATAATAGGGGAGATTGCGGGACATGTTAAGGAGATCGCACTAATAAAAGTAACTCTAAATGAAATATTCCGCGAGAAGAGAGGGCTCCGAGAATGGAGATTCTATTTTTTCCATCACCGTCTTTGTTCTTGCCCAGAGCAGTAATACTGCCAAATGTGGTAGGCCGTCAAAAAATCTGACACGCGACTCACATCCCTCGCCACGTGCGCCCCACCCGCCATCTGGTGGTGAAAGGTTCATTATGACGTCAAGGGTAACTGGCGGGCTCCCGTCGCCGCCAAACGCAGCCTCTTTCGGGTGAAACAGTCGCCAAAGTAGAATGACTGTTGTTAGTGGTGTAATAAAGGAAAAGAATAACCTTTTGTTCGGCGTTTTTTTATAAGTCCGTTCTCAAATGTTTAATTTAATCTAAGGCGAGCAAACCATTAAGTTATTTAATTCCGTTAGCCTGCACGAAGGAATTTTAAAAGCAAATTATTATTTCCTTTTTTCGTTATGTAAGGCGTGCAATCCTATGGGGGGAGAATTTTTCCGTCTTTTATTTTTTTTATAATTTTTTTATTTAATAATTCGGAGGTTATTTCTAGTGAATTAAGTCTATGAAGTTATTAAATCTGAAATAAAATTAATTGAAATCCAATAATTTTGAAGATTCGCATTGCAAGTACGGTTTCTATAAATTATTCTCATCTCTTAATTAAAAATTCAGCCGCTAAAAAGTTGTATTTTTTCCCCTTTATTATGTAAAAAAATGTATCTTTTTTTTTTTTTGCTGCGCGATTAATAAATTTCTAGTTTTATTAAGAGTTTCGGGGCGAATTAAGCAGAAGGACTTTCCTCTGGTGAAATGAATTTTTATGGGATTATGAGAAATGGCCGGTTGTGAATTTTTATGATATAATTTAAAATGATTAAATACTGGCTTCAAATTAAATATCCGAATGAAATCTCTCAATCAATTAGTGTTGAATGTAATTGTATTACTTTCCAATTTTCGGATGTCTTTTATTCAAGTGCGCTTAAACTTCATTTTCAATGAATTATTTAATTTATTTCGCCATGAGTTTTCCCCATGTTGTTGCATTAACTTGAAATTATTAAATTCATATACTCTTAACCGTAACTGATTGGGGCGTTGAAGTTTTATGCGAGGATGTTTTCTCTTGAATTTTTCAATGCGCTAACAATGTTTCTATGCACGCATCTAAGACAAGCCTTAGATTAAAATTGATATTTTTAGTACAGAAATTATAATATTCATAATGAGCACTAACACATGAGCAAATATATTTTATTTTCAATTTATCCTGAGAATACAAATATAAAAATTAATGTTAAAGTTTAATACGGCATGTTCCTGAAAATATTAAAACCAAGCATATGGGAAAGTTTAATCACATTGTTTCAATATTATGTTTAGCTTCGTTACTCTTGAGTAGATTTCGGTTTTGTCTGCTATTAACCCTTCAGCGGGCGCGCCCGTGGATAAAGTGCAACATTTTCGTAATTTTGAATGGTTTGTTTTATATGTAAGTTTTGAATGTTCTAAGCAGTTTCTATTTATAGCTACACCCTTTCAAATGCAGGTCTGATTTTCTGACCCTTGTATTCCTTCCCATTCATTGTTAGTCGTGATTTAACCGTGGTAAACTAACGATTATACTGGATTACAATACGACAAAAGCTGGAGTTGATGTAGTCGATCAAATGTACAGCTATTACACGGTATCCCGCATATCACGAGGATGGACAATCTCATTATTTTTTAGGTTTTTGGACATAATAGGAATCCATTCGCAAGTTGTCCTTATATCCAATAAACCGAACAGTTTTGAAATAAGGTGTTGTATCTGCATTCTCTGGCCTTTAATTATAAATATATCTCAATATTATAAACATTTTATATCTTGTCATAAAACGCAGAATTATTATTTTCAATTTGAAAAAAAAGTTTATTACAAAAGGAATAATCAATGCTGAAAGAGAGGTTGCACTTTGTGACACGCGCGCCTGCTGGTGTTCCAAAAATTGGCGCTCCCGCTGAAGGGTTAAATATATTCGAGTTGTCCATCAGTGTATAAATTTATCTGTTATCCCAGTGGTTAGCGCGTCGTTATTCGGTACTGAGTTTGCTCGGTTTGAGTTCCGACAAGCGTCACTAAATGCCTTCGGGTCTACGCCGGGTAGAGGAACGTTAAATCTGTATGTATAGCTGGAAAATCCCTCCTTGGGGTTTGCAGTCGTGGGAGGAGGGTACGAGAGATATTGCCCCTGTTGGGGGGGGGGGAGTTAAATTGCGGTGTCACATGTGCAGAAGACGGAATTCGACAATTGCGGTGTCCAAAAGCAAGTGCTGGAACAGGAGTCGCTCACATTCGGCTCTGAAAGGGGGCATACGATAGGTTAGAAGTGCCCGTTTATCATATCGTCATGATAGTTGCTTAAAATCTACGTAAATACTCACATCTGACAGCTATGTGAGAACTATCTTCTCCTGCCTATCTTCTCCTGCTTAAAGGTTGGACAGCATCAGATGCTATTGTCTGTAATGCAGATGGTTGATTGGTTGGTTGGGGTTTAATGGCGCAAGTCCAAAAAGCACCAAACAGGAAATTAGAACCAAAAATCAGTATATATAAAAGTGCCAGGCTCGAACCAACATCGAAAATTACAAATTGATAACCGACACTTTTGATGATAAAAACAAAGTGCAAAGATGAAAAAAAAATCCTATAAAAGGGTGATAAAAATGATGCGTAAACACGATAAAAAATATGATATGTAAAGATCGATGTATAAAGTCTGTAAAGCAGAATGGCGAAGGAAAAGCAATCACATTCATGCTCTGCGGCCCGAAAGAGTGTGTGAAAAGAGTGTGTTCACTGTCGGTGCTAAGCTGTGAACGTTAATTCTTTTCGCTCGTGTTTTCATATCTGTAGCGCTTGTTCGGAACTTGGGAGGTTTCAAGCAATTTTTATCTGCTCTCGAAAAGTGTACTGTTTGTTCACGGGGCACTGACCTTGGTTATTTCTTGGTAGCAGATTAAATGTCTGTATCTCCTTATTTAAAATTGACTCATTGGTAATACTTAACCATATTTAAATCATATAGCAAGTAAGCAACGAAATACCGACACGAGTGAAAATATACCTGCAAATTAATGCCGCAAACTTAGGATGCCACTGTTAATAGACTTAGCTATTGTATTAATCAAGTGCAAATGATACAGCGGATGTATTATCGTGTAGAATTTTAGATTTTACATTCTTAGAATGCTAGGGGTTGTAAAATCAACTGTCATTTTGGGAAATGGCAAATGAGGGCCAGAGGTAACCTTGCGGTAGCACGTCGGCTTTCGGTTCTGAGGATGCCTGGATCGAGCCCTGACAAGCGCCGTTAAATACCTTTGTGTCTAGGCCGGATATGCGCGTTAAATACGTAGACAGGAAAGTCCTATGAGGTCAGTGGGTGGGTTAAGGTACGTTCCCCCCCTTCCAGATCTCGCCCCTGCTCAAAATTGTGGTGCCACCTTGCCAAGACAGACTCCGACCCTTGTGGTGCTATTATAAACCGGATACTCAGCCCGAAGTCTATATGGACCTGGTCTCGAACTTCCGGTCAGGAGGTATTAAGAATCACAACAACAGGGAAAATGAACCTTAAAAATTAACTTGATTGAACATACTGAGCTAGCGCCAAACAAAGCGACTTACAAAACCTTATCTTCATGAGGTTTAACTTTGTTGATTACCTGCTGCCAAGTGCCCTGAATAGTATCATATTAGTGTGTCTTATTTTTGACCAGTCCATTTTTCAATCATAGTTCTCGATATATATACAGTCGAACCCCGTTATAACGAACTTCAAAGGAACAAGGGTTTTGTTCTCTTTATCCGGTGGTTCGCTATATCCGAACCGTTAAGAAAATTGCTAGAGTTCACAAAATGTATAACTCATTAGTTGCAATGTGTATTCAGTAATGATGTATTAAAAAATGATAAAAATCTATTAAAAATTATCATTAATGAATTAAATCGATTACATTAAACTGACACAATACTAATTAAATTACGTGCAATAGGGAAATGGCGGGACCAAAATTTTCGCTCGTTATATACAGGGTTCACTAGAACGGGGTTCGACTGTATTTTTTCTTTAGTAAAAATCTTTTTAGCTTTTATACAAATACGCATATAGAAGTCGTGGCATACAAATAAGAGATCACGGTGTAAGATAAAGACAGTTATAGACGGAGTGTGTAAGTTATGAATCGCGAGAGAATTTTTTTTGTTAATTGTGGCAGCGGAGAGAATTTGATTCGAAGACGTTGACCTGAAGCCGTATTGACCGTTGTCGGGGAGAGTGGATGTAAGAAGGAATTAAGACGATTAAGTATCACGCGTTGAGGAGTGAGATATTGATATGCGACTATTTCCGAGTTCGGTGCGATTATTTCCGAGTTAAGGTCCGTTTCATTTCATCGATTTGACCTATGGTTAGTAATTCTCTTTGTTAATTTCATGTTTTGTTATACTTTTAGTTGCTTATCATCTGTAGTTGTTCGTTCGTAAATAATTTTTTTTTGTATTTTAGTTTCATTTCTAATCACAACAATCAAGCAACTTCATTAAGCAGAAATTTAGACTGTCAGTCTAAGACTTTCTAAGACTTCTAGAAAGTAAGATTAAATAATTATAAGATAAAAAGAACTTTTTATATACCATGTTTTTAAATTTTCTGTTGAATCATATAAACTTGACAATTCTATGCATTAACAAATATTTAAAAAAATTTTTTTTGATGAATTATCCCATTAACTTGAAAGAAAATGAAGTTAACTGGAAGTTAACTTGCGTTTAACTTTTCATTCCCGTCCTGGCCGATTGATGGCTGCACCAGTTTACAAAACAAAATTATCTGAAAAGAATTTCAATTCTGCTTAAAGATGGCTAAAAGCATTAAAATAATGCATTGTCATCTTGTTCTGAGCTATTCTAAAAGTTTCAAATGTCTAGCTAGTCGGGAAGTTAGTTAAAAATCGATTGCAAGATTTGTACGGGACAAACACAAACAAACAAACAAGAAAGTGAGTTAATAGAAACATGGTAATAAAAATTAAAGAACTAAATGCCACTTTATTTAACACATTTTCTCTTTACATAGAGCAACAAAAAGGTCTCTTTTGCTGTAAAATTCTTATTTTGCATATGCATTTTATAATGTTACAGAATAAATATCTTTCATAGACACGCTAAGGGCAATCAATCAAATTATTTGTTTCATAGTACATAGTCCCGGAATAATCCCTAAAATGTGCGTTCAAAATACGTTTAGTTATGTGTAACATAACAACGTCTAGGTTTAAAAAGCAAACCTAATACTAAATTAATACAGATAAGTTCTAATGTAAGTTAATACAATTAGTCAAATTTCAATAAATGCAAATGCACATGGTGAAAATATTACAAGCCCTGCATAAAAAATATTTTCTCAAAATATTTGCAATTCAATTTTAAACTGCAGTATCCCACACTCGCACACACACGTTCATAAAACAACTATATATATATATATATATATATATATATATATATATATATATATATATATATATATATAATGTGGCAGGCACTTCTTGACATTGTCACATGAAGATCCGCGAAGTTTTGTTGGCTTTTTTATTATGGGAGCACCGTATTGGTGAGCCAGCATTGTTCCCTATGAAGGAGACGACACGGAAATGACCAAGCCTTGTTCGTGATTTCAACCCAATCCCACTGCGTGGCAGCTCAGAACGCTAACCACTATACTGTATAAGTAGCTCTAGTCACAGTTATAGTCACAGAATCCGGAACCACAGATATTTAACTTAAAACTTTAACAAGATATCCTTGTTTATTATATGGGCATTTAATATAATGCATTTCTTATAATATTCGTGTATACAGTTTAAGACATCGCTATCTTCAAAAAAGGACTCAAGCTAACAATGAGTTTTTTCTCCCATAATGACATAATTGAAATTGCTTTTTGTAGTAGAATAAATAGATATTGTTCTTTAAAACCGTGGTTTTAAGCAAAAATAAAATAAGATAAATATCGAACAGATGTAAGCATAGTTATGCATAGAAAAATTCAGTTTTTTTTTCATTTTTTTTTAAACCCAAAGAGCGAATTTCGTAACAAATGAATTGAAGGTTGTTAGCCCGTTTCAACAAGGGAGGTAATTTTATCGTTGTAAAGCACAAACACTGTTGCAAGACAACTTAAAAAAAGAGCAATTTATTTAAGCATTTAGGAGAAAAAATCCAAGAGGGGCGTGAAGTCTAAAAAAGTTGTATTTGCGTTGTAATGCTCATGTCTGTCGTTCTCAATTCAGACCTTTAGCAAATGGAGCGTATTAATTGAAACATTACTGGGTTAGAAAAAAAAGCCCTGCGTGATTTAAAAGAAATCAATAAATGAAATTTGCATTGGATAATTAATCGAAAAGTAGGAGCTTGGTGTGTAAACGGGATTTAAGATACAACCACTGCGATTGCTTGGGTCTGTCATTTCTTATGTTTAGAGACTATTTTTCAAAAAGTCAAAAACTTTAATACGAAACTTAGAAGAACCTCTCTATTGAATGAAAGTTTCAAATTATAGCAAAGTAATCTAAAGGAATCTTAAACAAGTTGCGGTGTGCTAGTTATTTAAAATATTTTCTGAATATTAAATTATAGCGAATTAGTCGTCCCTTATTTGAAACAGGCCGCAATTAGCACCAACCGGTCAGAACGACTTGTTTTAATAGCGCCCTTCACACGTACGCTCTTTTCTGCGTGAAACCACAATCCATGATTGAGTGCAAGTGTGAAGGTGTCGGAGAGGAAGGGAAAACTGCTTTGGAGTGTACTGCAAGTTTTCCCGCGCGCAATCCCGTACGCTCCAAGCACTCGCGAAAGAGCGTTACGTGTAAAGGACGCTAATGGTTGAAGATCTTGTATTTAACAGAAAGATGCATCCCAAGATTAAATGTTTTTATTCGTTGAAGTTTAAGGCTTTTTGGAGTTTCAAGAGATTGACAACTTTAATAAATAGAAGCGTTCCAGGAGATTTTCCGGTTTCAACTTAGCTAAAGCAACCAGAAGGAGCTTACAGCGTAAACGGGATTAAAGATGCAACCGCGATTAATTAGGTCAATCTTTTCTTATATTTATAAACTATTTTTTTATCATCAGGTCAAAGGCCCAAATTAAAAAGCTTAAGAAGCTTTCTGTTTAATGAGAATTTTAAAGTATATAAAAAAAATATTATTTAAAGTAAAGTTACTGCAGCTAAACAACTGGATTTCAGGCGCTAACCTAGCGGCATACAGACCGCGAAATCTGTTGGCTGCTGCATTGTGAGAATATCAACATGTGAAAAACCCTTGTTCCTCACACGGGGAGCAAAGGAATATTTATGGGTATCAACTCCGGCCCATGCGGAAGGAACCAGCTTAGCTCAACTATGCTTCATAACGGGAAAAAAAATCGTCTCTAGAAGATAATGTGGTGTCATTCTTCTAGTACTATTACAATAGTTTGTCAATCTTCTAGTACTATTACACGTGCAGAACAACGAACGTCACGTGCAGAACAACGAAATAAATTGACAAAAAATATTGAAATACGTAAAAGATAAAATTTTACCACTAGACTAATTGAGATGGAAGTTTGTAAGATTTTAATTCAAAATAGTATGCTTTATGCATATTAAACTTACAAACTAATTGCATACATTGACAGTTGTATTTAATTTGAATGTACTCCGTATCGAAGCACGGGTATTCAGTTAGTTTATATATATATATATATATATATATATATATATATATATATATATATATATATATATATATATATATATATATATATATATATATATATATTCTCACTCATTCATTCATTCATTTATTTTACATGATAATAGTCATTCTAACATTTTACCTTAACATCATTCACGTTATACAAAATTTTGACTCGTACAACACGATTTTCTGTAACTCGATTTCATACAACGCGTAACATATTAATCACGTTATAAAGTCTACTGTACTCGGAGTGAGTTCTTGTTTCAACATTCTAAGGGTCTGTTCACATAGGAGTACGGTAGCGAAAGCGTTAATGTATTGAAATATATTTAACCAATGACAAGACTCCAAACGATTAGCAACGAAATTTCTAACGCCTATGATTGGTTTACTTCCGTCTCAGCGCCATTTTTCCTTTCACGCTACCGCTACCGGACTCCTTATGTGAACAGGCCAAGTGGCGCACCCAAGGGGGGGGGGGGGGGTAAGGTGCCTCCCCTAAACTATTATATTAAAAATTCGTTTTAATATAATAGTTTCGGTATTAAAACTTCGTTTAAAACTATAAGATTTAGATCTGGTCATCTAACTAAAAAGTACTTAACATCTAGACACAACCGAAAAAATTCCAGATGTAAAAGTAAAAATAAAAATTGATAATAATGCCTGAACAGCAATAACCTGCGTACGTCGTTTGATCATACCCAAAGGGGGCATTAGCCAAAAAGCAATGATTCTCTAATTGGCTTTTCGAAATGACGTCAAAACAGATACGCGAAATCATTATTTCCTTTCGTTAATCTTTTTTAGTTAATAACAAGAAACTTAAACACTCTTCAATCATTAATCAATTAAGTACAGCATTACTAATTGTTTTTCCTTGAAGAAGGTTCAACATTGGACATTCAGAAGCAGATAAAGATACAGACTTCATCTAAAATGACACAACACAATGTTAAGTTTGAATATGCATAAATAATTTCTACAGAAAGGTAGAATCTAGAAGTTTGTCCACTTTCCACTCTATCATGTCAAGAGATTGGCTAATATTTATCTATACAGTGGTATATGTCTGTTTATGCTTTCATGTTATTGCATATATTTACATAGTGATGTAACAAAAGGAACAGTAGCTTATGTTTTCACGAATCGTCGTGTAATTTGATTCTAGTCGATGTTGTTCATTATATAATTAGAAGTACATAATAGACGATTACAATCTCAGAAACAGATGTGATAACATCGATCAGAAAGGTTTCTTTTAATATTTAATTTTATCTTTTAATGATTTCATTTCATATTTATTAAAAGGAAAGTCTGAGATATTACATCATACATTATTTCCTAAAATAAAAATGTATCATTAAAACCCCCGTTTCTTTATCTTATTCACTGGTTGTTTTATCCGAAACTATGATTACATGTTAGGGACATATTTTAATAAGTGTAATGTAAAGTAAAATGAAGATCATTTCATTTGATTTCATTAGACATCCATATTATCTAGAAACTGCTATAAATAAGGATTTTAATGGTTTTGACGTAATTAATTGTCATCGAAATTACTTAATAGTAAGACAACCAGGGTTTACCGTTGTGACCACTGTGACGTACACATGTTTAGACTTTCGGATAATTGAGTGAATTTCCAAGAAAAAAAATTCAACCAGTTGCTACTTATACATACGTAAACTGTGGTATAATTCTACTGTTGTCGCAGTTGTTCAATCCTTATAATATAAGGTATGACAGCCATCGAAAAAGTTGTAAATTGTTTTCATGACATTCATTTTTATTTCCTATTTATTTTTAATATTTTATTATGTAGTTCTATTCTTGAAATGAAAAATTTATTATTCAATGTTTCACTTAAAGATTTAATTATTTTTTTTATCACCCAGTCTCAATGAATGCTAAATCACCTTGATTATATTTCAGTATTTGGAATGCAAAATAAGTCAATGTCAGTTATATCGATTCGATAAGAAATTATGTATTTGCACAGCATTATAAATAACGATTTGAATTCAATTTTTAAGAAAGTTACTATCGCATTACCATTTAGAAAATTATTTAGCTACATTATTACGATATAGTGAAACACGTATGTTTAGGATTTCATGTTATTAGAAAATATGAATAAACGCATTGTACCATATGTCTCGACAAATCTTGATTTAATTTCATGTATTTCTGCTGCTGTTCAGAGCATAATTTTAAGTAATATTTAACAATTACAATCTTAATAGATGTAACAAAATGTCTGCAGTTTAATCAAAGTTTGAATTGAAGTGTTATTAGTATAATCTACATACACCCTTTCTAATAATTTTAAGATTTCCTTTCGCAGTGAACATGTTTCTATGTGCTTGTAACATTAGAATTCTACTTGTAGTTTGGGAGCATAATGATGCCCTTTAAATTCTGAGGAACATTTAACCCATTCGATTTCCAATAACAGAAACCTTACTGAAATAGCTGTTCGGTTCTTATTAGACGCTATGCCCTTTTATAACTAAAACGGACCTCCCAGATGTTAAACAACACTTGTAACCACGCTATTTCTATTCACGGAAATAGCTGCCGGCAGCTGTTAAATATTTGCTAAACACCGAAATGCAGTTAGTTATTACTATAATCTCGCCAAGAAAGTGGAATAGCGCTTTTGAAAGAACGTTTACAATTATATCCGAACGTAATCGTATTCAAAGTAACAGAAAATAAGCAAACACACATAACATCTGTCTGTCAGAGGAGGAAAAACCATTAACTTTGCTAGAACATATAATCATTCAACAGTTCAATTGAGTAACATGTCCGGATTCCCGTCAGCTTATTATGCCAAAGATTGCCTCACGAAAAAGGAAACTGGGCCCATTAATTAGCCAGTGGATGAATGCCCGTCATTAAGGCCCGCGTGAAATCAAACACACATCAAAGGGTTCTTGTTGGACGGCGAGTGTCAGCTCGAATAATGAACGCGACAAACGGAAAAGGACAAATTACGACTGCTTAAAATCTATAATTAAGCTCGCGATGAATAATAGTTTGTATACACTTTGACGTGAAGTGTGTTTACAGTCCACTAACACATGTCCATATCAGACGTAATAAAGAAGGTCGAGGAAGTACAGGTCTTAGTGATGTGTAACGCGTTGATGACCTATCAGTTTTGGTAGTTTGTCAAGTTTTCTCCGAAATCATCAATGTCTATTAACCTTTAGCTTACGGGGCCCATTTTTACGATTTCCTCTTTAGAAAGAAAAATTTCATATCCCATTGTAAGAGCGGTCATTAAGGGGGTTAAATATATATATATATATATATATATATATATATATATATATTTAACCCCCCTTGGGATACATGGTATGCCACACCGTAAGGAAAAGGTTAAGGTCAAGTTAAGATAGTCCTGTACAATTAAAAGCTGTTATCATATGCTTTACGGGTCCTCAAAATACCAATATAAAACTGCAAAAAAATATTTATAATACACTTACATCCAGATGATTACTAAATATAAATTTAATTTTAAAACTACAAAGAGCTCCCCAGAAACATATCTTAAGGCTGCTGTGTACTAACCCTATTGGATTCGTTCACCTTAATGTTAACCTATGGAGATAATATGTCCAAGGATTGCGAATTTGGATTGAAAGAATCTTTTTTAATTGTACTAAAAGAAAAACTCTCGGTAATAGAGAAAGAATATTTACACCTTGAGGGATTTTCCGTTTAAAAAAAATGCAAATATTTTAAAATATAAATTATTTGGAGGAAAAAATCTGGTATATTGTGTTTTAAACAATCATCATTTCCTTTGGTGGAAGAAATTTATAAAATGAATCTTGCTGCAAGGTGCAGAAAAGTTCAGTCATATGAGAATATCATTTTTATTCGATTATCAGCATTTATGTAGCTGTAAATAGTAGACACATTTTCTCCATAGGTTAACACTGAAGTGGACGAGTCCAATAGGGTTAGTACACAGCAGCCTTAAATGCATGAATATTATTTACAAGAGGTAACTTGGTCAGCGAATGACGGCAAGCTTGCTTAAAAATATGATGATTTTAATTTGTTTCCACATACCAGAAGCCCGTTTAAGTCCCAGCAAACTCTACAAAAAATATTATAAAATACTTTTCAGGGGAATATTAATAGGGATACGTTATTTTCGTATTTACGAAATAGATGCTAATAGATACGAAATTTGCCGATATGAGCGAATAAATGCGAAAAGTATTTTTTTAATACTTCTCGGCGAAAACTCGGTGATAAACGGCTTTTTAAGCGAAATTAGGTAATAATAGTAATAATTTATTAACATATTTGCTCATCTAAGACCATCCAAGGTCTTTAACTGAGAGATCTCGCTCTCGAAATTTGCTTATTACATATTGCTAAAGCCTTAAGGAAGAGAATGTAGAGACTACTACAACGTAAGAATTTTGATACTTAACTATCCAAGTATGAAAATTGTGATTTTTTTTAACAAATGCGAATTTTTTTGAATTTATATATATATATATATATATATATATATATAGATATATATATATATATATATATATATATATATATATATATATATTTATTTATTTATTTATTTATTTATTTATTTATAAAACAGTTCCGTAACTGACAGACTCACTGACATACAACGCACAGACCAAACCGCTGGATCTAAATGGTTGAAATTTTGGCTGAAATTCTTCTTAAAATGGCTGAAATTCTTCTTATGGTGTAGGGGTGCACTAAGAAAGATTTTTGAAAAATTCTTCTTAGATTTTTAAAAATTAAATTTTTAAGCTGTTTTAGTAACTTTTTTTAAGTTTGCATTTAAAATAATAATTTGAGGGTTATAAAATTTATATCACGAGAAATATCTTAAAACTTACTTTAAAATGAAATCTTTTTCGAATCTTTACCTCCGTTTTCTGATTTTTGGTGAATTTTTAAATATTAATTTTTAGAATTTATTAAATGCTGATCACGTGATTTCTTTTTTCTGGTACTTTAAATAAATTTATCGTCACGTGCATAACAACTAAATAGACAAAAAAAATTTTCTCTTGCTAATGCGGCATGCGATTAGACATTATCCAAAAAAAATTTTAAATACAATAAAAGATATTATGTTCCTTAAACTGCACTATATTAACTATACTATATTCTTCAGTATGTCCTATTACATTTAACTTATTACTTACATTTAATATATTTTTCTGTTTTTTTTTACATCAATTCTATACATTATTCATCGTATTCATTATAAATATATATATATATATATATATATATATATATATATATATATATATATATATATATATACATATATATATTGGAATTAATTGCATACATTGATCGTTGTATTTAATTTGAATGTATTCCGTAGCGAAGTGCGGGTTTTCATCTAGTGTGTATATATGTATATACATATATATCATTTTTTTCCGAATAAAGGCCAAATTTTATGTATCGTAATTTTTTTTGCGAAATTTTGATATTTTTTATGCGAAATTTACGTACCCCTAAATATTAGCCATTAATTTTAAGATCCCGAAGAGCTCTGGAGAGATGGACCTGAAATGTATGAATGCAATATACTGGAAAAACTTAAGCTATCGAAATAGCAGAGTGCTAGATTAAAATCTGAAGATTTTACAGTTTGTTGCCAGTTGCCAAAGACAGTCACAATCAAACCTTCTTGAAAAGTTGAAAGGTTTTATGAGATGCTTTACGAGGCATATTGATACTAAGAGAAATGGAATGGTCACTGAAACCTTAATACTAAAAATACCAATATTAATACAATAAAAACCATTAACCAGTAATTAAACCATAAACCAATAAACCAGTAAGTGTTTAATAAAAAGCTTATTAAGCACTTACATGTACATAAAATTAACTTTAAAACCTTGGCTAGCTCTGCAGAAACATCTAGATAAATACTACCCTTGAATTAACCTTAAAACGTCAAGAGCTCTACAGAAACAGGTCTTAAATATAGGAATAATCGAATAGGTGGAAATCCTTTTACCAGTTCTGACATTTTGGTGTCTGTTTTCAAATTTCATATCTGTATCCTACAGAGGAAAAAGAGATAAAAAATTATCCTTAGAGTTACCTCATATATACTAGTACTAGCTGAAAACCCGCAATTCGCTACGGAGTACATTCAAGTTAAATACAACGGTCAATGTATGCAATTAATGCCAAAAAATTAATATATATATATATATATATATATATATAAATACGATGATCAATGTATACAATTGATGTAAAAAAACCAAAATAATATATTTATAAAAATTCGTAAGAGATATTTTTTTAGACAAAATAATGTAGAAGAAAATATTCAAATTAAATGTAATAGGAAATATTAAAGAATATAGTACACTTAATATAGTACAGTTTGAGGAACATAATATATTTTACTGTATTTTAATATTTTTTTGGATAATGTCCAATCGTCTGCCGCATAAGCAAGAAAAAAATGTTTTTTTGTCTATTTAATTGTTATGCACGTGACGATAAATTTATTTAAAGTACCAGAAAAAGAAATCATGTGATCAGCATGTAATAAATTAAATTCTAAAAATTATTCTTTAAAAATTCCCCAAAAATCAGAAAATTGAGGTAAAGATTCCAAAAAGATCTCATTTTAAAGGAGTTTTTACGATCTTTCTCACGATATAAATTTTATAACCCCCAAAATTATTATTTTAGATGCAAACTTCAAAAAAGTTACTAAAACAGCTTAAAAGTTTAATTTAAAAAATCTAAGAAGAATTTTTCAAAAATCTTTCTTAGTGCACCCCTACACTATAAGAAGAATCGCCATGCAAAATTTCAGCCCTTTAGGTCCAGTGGTTTGGTCTGTGGGTTGTATGTCAGTGAGTCAGTCAGTCAGTCAGTTACGGAACTGTTATATATATATAGATAATACATAAAGAAGAATTGTGAGAGAAGGTTCTAAAAGCTGATTTGTGAAAATTGTAGCCCTAAGGGAGTAAAAATCTTAAGAAATGCTTGATAAGAATTTTTGGTTATTCAGATAACGAATATAGACTATAGCATTTGCACTATCAAATGCTTCTCATATTTAATGGAGAATGTACAGGGTTATCAGGAAAGTATCCTCCGATTACAAAATTTAATATTTTTCATAATTACAAACAGAAAATTATAATTAATATATTGTAAAGGGACAATGTTAAAAAAAAATTTCACAGGTGTTCGATATGACTCCCTTTAGTTACCCGTATAATATTGCGGTAGGCCATTTCTTGCCAAACTATGTTTCACTATTAACTGTTTGTAAAGCAACACAAATGCATTGTTTTAGTTCAGGAAAACTTATAGGCAAAGGTGGCATGAACACAAGACCTTTGACATATCCCCGAAGGAAGAAGTTGCATAGGGTTAAGTCCGGTGACGGAGGAGTGTAGCTGTGTAGAACTAAATCATCGGCTGCAATGCGACCAATGTAATGGTGTTGTAGTTCACTGTTTAGAAATTTACAAACATCCAAATGCAAAAATGGGGCTAAAAATTTAACATTTTTCCTTTACAATGACATATTAAGGCTGCTATGTACTAAGAAATAGATCGTATTTCCCTTTTCCTCTGCAGACTCTTGCGGTGGGAGGAGTCCAGTTGACAGTTCGGGAATTCCACCCTCCTTAGGATTGACATTTTGAGGGATTGTAATGGCTCTCTCTCTCTATAGGGGGGGTTAAGCACTCGCCCCCAATTTTTTATTTAAAATATATTTTTGTCAACTATTTACAGGTACATAAATGCTGATAATGAAATAAAATTGGTATTGTCAGATAGCCTGAATTTTTCTGCAAAGCGTTACAGGATTAATTTTATAAATTTTGTCCACCGAAGGAATTTATGAGCTTTTGAAACACACTATACCAGATTTTTCCACAAATAATTTAAATTTTAAAATATTAATTGCATTTTTAAAAAAAAAACGAAAAATGTACACAAATGTAAAATTTCTTTCTCTATGACGGAGTACAATTTCTTTTAAAAATCTTTGAATCCAAGTCGGCAATCCGTGGACAAATTTTCTCCATAGGTTAACATTGAGGTGAGCGAATCCAATGGGGTTAGTACATAGCAGCCTTAACTATAATTTTCTGTTTGGAATTATGGAAAATATTAAATTTTGTAATCGGGTGATTCTTTCCTGAACCCCAATTTCTTAAGGAATAAATACCTAGCTGGCCTTCAAAGAGGGTATGCTTGCTGAACACAAAGATATAGCTTTGTACTAGAGTAAAAAAAAAATTATACACAGAGAAACGTTATTCATAGCCTATGTAGAATGCAGATGCTTCATTAACAAGGAATGGAATCTTTTTTCTATCTATCATGTACTAGAAAATTAAACAGCAGCAACAGGAAATGGCCGAATTTAATTACTAGCTGCTGTCTGAGTGAAAGATTAGATTTCAAAAACATCGACTGTCATGTCTGA
This sequence comes from Dolomedes plantarius, assembly GCA_907164885.2. Taxonomy (NCBI): domain Eukaryota; kingdom Metazoa; phylum Arthropoda; class Arachnida; order Araneae; family Dolomedidae; genus Dolomedes; species Dolomedes plantarius. The sequence goes on along the minus strand of OU015496.1, from coordinate 24,906,664 downwards.
AATTCATTGCCTACATTCTTTGACAGCGTGTGACGCCTGAGCTCTGAAAAATGACCAGGAGATAGATTACGAGTAGAGAAGTGAGAGAAAGGTTAATATAAATTGTTTATAATTAAGAAAAAATTAAAATAAATTGGACAGTTTGTGCACCTCACAACTCTTATATTGAAGTAGGCATTCTGGAATGCTACTTATAATTTCAAGTTTTCCTACATTTATTGAGTAAACAAGAAGTAAAACCATTAGCCCAAGAAAACAAGATTTTGAGAGATCTTTTAAGGTTGACATTCATCTTCAAATGTTTATCTTGAGATGAATGATTCTGACATTTTGTTGCCTGTTTTCAAATGTCATATCTGTATCTTACAGAGGAAAAATTAGACAATAAATTATTCTTAGATTTCCCTTTTTACACTACTATAATACATTTGGAGATGAATGATTGACATTTTGTTGCCTGTTTTCAGATGTCATATCTCTATCCTACAGAGGAAAAAGGAGACAGTAAATTAGCCTTAGATTTACCTTGTATATACTAGTATAATCCGTTTGGAGATGAATGATTGACATTTTGTTGCCTGGTTTCAAATGTCATATCTGTATCCTAGAGAGGAAAAAGGAGACAAATTATCCTTAGAGTTACCTTGTATACACTAGTATAACACATTTGGAGATGAATGATTGATATTTTGTTGCCTGTTTTCAAATGTAATATCTGTATCCTACAGAGGAAAAAGGAGACAATAAATTATCCTTAGAGTTACCTTGTATATACTAGTATAATACATGAATAACATTTGGAGATGAATGATTCTGACATTTTGTTGCCTGTTTTCAAATGTCATATCTGTATCCTACAAAGGAAAAAGGAGACAATAAATTATCCTTAGAGTTACCTTGTATATATTAGTATGATACATGAAGAACTGTGAGAGATCACCACCTTTACCTTTAAAATTCTACGGGGTATCCTTATACAAAAGAACATGAAACTATTGTTATACAATCTGGTCTTATTTTGTGTTAAGCTAATTATAACTCATTTTTCATTAATGCGGGTATTTAATTTTAAAAAGACAGTATACTATTTGAATTCAAACGCATACGTTTTAAAGCGTTATGCCACTCGTGTTCTTTTCAGAGATAGCGCCTCACTGTAGAGTTTTAGCTTAAACAGATTTCGAACATTAAACATAAAAGATAATGAATGCTGCCAACTTATGTTGCCGAAATACATAAACGTTTAGACTATTAATATCGTTGTTCTTCATTAGCGCGGAAGGATTACAGGAAATTTTCCGTAACGTATCCTATTGAAAAGGTCTTTTATGAATCTATAACACTTTAACATTTCGCCATTGAGATCTAGACAAGCCATCAACAGAGAAAGGAAAGCACAAATATAATTTCTGGTTCTTTTATGCCTCTCACTCTAGTCGGAAAACAAATCCTTTCATAGGAATTCAAAGATCGCACGATATCACATCGCGTCTTAGTAATCGGGCACAAAACAAAATCCTCGAGTTCTACATCGTGTGAGCATTAAAAGAATTTCAGGGCATTTCAAGTCTATATGTTTGAGCCTTTTGATTCGCGGGTTCACTTATGTTTATTCCTCCGAATTCAGGTTTGATTGATTCATTAGGAAAAGATATTTAAAGAGGAATAATATAGATTATGTTTATATATATTTATATATGGTAAACCTATATTAAAAAATTTAAGGTTTATGAATGATATGGAATACGCAGGGAACATTTTGAAAAATGCTAGCATTTTTGAAAATGTTTTTGAAAATTAGGCTTTTATCTTCCACAAAATACTTATTTGTTAATTCTAAGAGTCGTCAAGTGTAGTAAAAAATAATATTCATTATTCTATTTTTGTATATAGAATTAAAAACTGGAAATTTAAAGAAAAACGAGGTTGAAAGTCCCTTGTACCTTAAAGCACAAATGCATATATCAATGTAATATTTATTTTAACTGGGCCCTACTAATATTTTTTTGTCTATACCCAAAAAATCTCGCTGCTCTACGGTTGGGAATCACTGGACAAAGCTATCTACCCAGACTGCTTAAATGTCTTACAATCATATTTCTCATCCCTTGAAATATCTTTTGAGTTCCATGTTCAGTACTCTGTAATTTTAATTGAATGATCCGTTCCTCTGTTTGTTTTTTTTAACTTTTTTGTAATGCACACGTTTTCCTCTCCGTAGTTGAATTCAAACATGATGGTTTTCTTTCACGTGCACTTCAGCAAGATGAAAAATTCAGATATATGGGAAAATTCCATGACACGATGGAAAACACAAATCATGAAGGAAAACTAGCAGGTAGCTATAAAAACCGAAACAAGAGTCCTAAACCCAAGAATTTAAAAGGCACTCTTTTAGAAAATGGTTTTGTGCTATCTAGCTGAAATCAACCTAAGGTCTGGTAATCATTATCATAGATAATTACAAGATAAAAAGAACTTTTTATATACCATGTTTTTAAATTTTCTGTTGAATCATATAAACTTGACAATTCTATATATTAATAAATACTTTTTTTAAAAATTTTGATGAATTATCCCAAAAAGGATAATTGGGTCCCCGGAAATTGAATCCCCGGAAAGGAACTTGAAAAAAGGAAGTTAATTGGAAGTTAACTTGCGTTTAACTTTTCGTTCCCTTTCCGTTCGATAGATGGCTGCACCAGTCTACAAAACAAAATTAACTGAAAATGAATTCAATGCTGCTTAAAGATGGCTAAAAGTATAAAAAAATGCATTGTCATCGTGTTCTGAGCTATTCTAAAAGTTTCAAATGTCCGGCTAGTCGGGAAGTTAGTTAAAAATCGATTGCAAGATTTGTACTAGACAAACACACAAACACACACACAAGCAAACAAGAAAGCGAGTTAATAAAAACATGGAAATAACACGTTTGCTGTCAAGCACGTTAACAACTGATGGAAAACAAAGGTATAACATGTCTTTTATACATTACTGCTATGGTCTTGGTTGTAAAGAGGTTATTGGCTAAAGTATAAATATTCTCGTAAGCTGTTACTGCATAGGCATTTTGAGTGGCCTAATTTAAATTCAGCTATCTATACAAAATGAGCCAAGTACTACAAAATCTTTCTGTTTTCATATTCCGAGTAATCACGATTTACGAAGCACTTCAAGTTTCTCAAACTGAGTTCGAAAATTGTTATAAGATTTAACTTGCTTTAACTTTATTATTTAACCTAAATAATGTAAAATTTTCAAATCTAACTATCCAAAATCAAATTTTGAAACACATAAGCAAGTAGGGATAAATATATCATGCATATCTGGAAGCATATATGGCAAGATTATGATTATTTTTATTCAGTCACACTGATACAATTTATGAATTGTGATGCCATGAAATATTACTACCTAATATAATTTATCCGGTAATTGGGTAGGCATAGCTGCACTGGCAAGTGAAAAGCACATATACAAATATTTCATGTCCTTGTTCAATAAATAATGCTAAATAAATTGTACCTATAAACAATGCCGGATCAAAAGTCCTCCAAGGAATCTTAAGAATACCAATAGACTCGAGTTCTTTTTTAAATGAAAACAAAGCCTCTAGTGCTTAACCCTTCGGTGGGAACATCTGCCTCTCAGGCAGCTATGGTTTCTTTATTCAACGCTGGGACACCATCCTTCGACCTTAGGTATTGTGAGTCTACACATACTTCAGTCAACATCTTGTCTTCACTGTGGAAGGGTGATTCGAGACGCCAGACTTCTACGGTTCAGGTGAAACTTAGATTAATCAGAGCAAAAACTAAAAATCCCAACCCATTCACTCGTTTGACTCACTAAATGCCTCTACAAAACGAACTGAAATATAACCTGTGATAATAATTAGTTCTGTTCAATAGAAACTGGTCAAGAATTAAGAAGAAATGGTTTGACGATTGTGACTATCATGAAATGTAATAAACCAGAAACACCCTCTGAATTTCTAGTTAGTAATACCTGGGAAAGAGATATTCCATTTATATCTGCCTTCCAGGTAGATGTTCCCACTAAGCGGGAAAAGAATGATTTTCTCGCCGAAGGGTTAATTTCCCTATGCAGGGAAATATATATTCCCTATTGAAGACATCGATCTAAAATTTGGTTGATTGTTATTTCTTCCATTCAGATATCATTGTTTTTGGTTGATTTATTAGACAAGAGGGAGTTTCATAGAGACAAATTTTGCCCTCTTTCATAAAAGCTGCTCTAAGGTTTAGCTATTTTTTTTTATTTGAATAAACTGATATGGTATACTAATAATTAGCATTGGTCTGTGAGCATGGTGCTTGAGAGCGCTACGATCAACTTTTGCTACTCAAAGACTAATTAGACCGGGTTGGTTTGGTTTGGAGCACTTCGGTCATTTTTTTTGCTACACCAGGGTTACTTAGGGCGGGACCTACAGTTTAAAGTCGATCCCGAACAGCTACAAACATCCATGCCAACAGTGGGACTCGGACCCACAGGATGTCAACAGAATGCTAGCGCCCTAGCCATTCGGTCATCCCCTGGCTAATTCGACCGGGACCTACCGTTTTAGCCAATTTCGATCGACTTCAACCATCCCTGAAAACAGTGGGACTCGAACCCACAGGTTTTGGAACCAAATGCCAGTGCGCTAGCCATTCGGCCATAGCCCGGCAGCACTGGTCTCTGTTTCCCTTAGATACGAAAATATTTTTTCATATGGGCGAATACATGTCTCTATAAATAACAACGTTTTTTAATGGTCTTTCGTATATATAAATATTTAAAAAAAAAAAAAACTTGAAAGTCCTTTTTTTAAGAATCACTTATAGACGATATCCGGATATCTTCACAATTTTTTTTGTTATTATTAGGAAGAAATTGTAGTATTTAATGTAATAAAAATACATAACCTTTTGCGTCACAAGTAGATCCATTTAAATTAATGTAGGTTAGCTAGGGGCATAATTCCGCAAAAATGAGATGATGTGCTATTTTAGGATTATTCGCTACCTACAGAAATTAGAGCCGTCATGAGGGAAAACAGCAATCTAAATAATCATACTCTGATCTCTAACTCAGATAACCCGCATGAATTCATTTAGCAATTAAACAACCAGCTGACCTCGTAATCTCACTTTTCGTATGTTGGACTAAACTCCATATGGGTATGCTACAACAGAATTTACTGGATTTTTATAAGTTGTTGTTGGTAACAGAAATGAACAGTATGAATCACGTTTAAATGATATTTAGAAGAAACCGAAAAAAAACCTTTAAAAATTAGTTCTATGTAAAAAAAAAGAATACAAATAAAAGAATACAAATACAAATAAAAGAATACAAATACAAATAAAAGACATACGAATAAAAGAATGAAAAAATCTATTTACTACCGATGAAGTGTTTTCCACTGTAAGTCATTTCATTCACCTTTATTTCACATTTACTAATTTTCTATGCTATTTTTTGCGTATTTATTTTCTTACTCATAACAAAAAATTTCATGATGGTTAAAATATTTAATCACTTGACCGAATGAATACTTACAAAATACTATACGAAACATTTACAAAAAAACTATTTCGAAAGGAGTTAAATATTATTTTTAACTTCCGTCAACTTCTGTCAGATGGTTGTTTTATCCTAATGCTAGGTTTTTCTTATGACCACAATGAATGTTTTAATGCTTCAAGTTCTTAATGCTGTTTAATTATCTCATTCAAACTGTCTGTAGTTAAATGTAATTTTACAATGATAAAAGCTGCTAGGGCATTTTAAAACAAACTTACTGCAGGGCTACAATTTTTTTTTCGTTTTTTATCTTCACTAATGATCTCGAATGATTCAGTCTCTTCGTTTTAATTTACTGGTGATGACGTCATACATTGTAAATTGCACACTAAAAATATTCACTTTAAATATACCGCTATCACGTGTCGCAATGCACACTATTTGTTAAACCTGTTAATTCATACAGTTTATCTCTACCTAAATAAAAACCTCGAGAAAATTTATTAATATACTTTATCCCCACTTTCCAGTGAAGGATATGCGAAAAAATAAAATTTAGTTTGATATTAATATCGTTTAACTGCAATTACACGCTATGGAAAAAAGGCACGTGAAAGAAGATCTTGTAGGCACTAGAGTGTATTGCACTACAGTTACATGCCGGCATATTTTAAATTGAAGTATTCAAAGCTCTTGAAAATTTACTTATAAACTTGTAGAGATACTTGAAGAATCCATAAAATTGAAGATATTCTGGAGAACTTAATACGAAGGTTATTTCTTACATTGAAATGTAACAAACAAACAGAATCGTTTGATAATCACCCCCCCCCCCCCGAAAAAAATAGCATTACTTATATTCCGACCAAACTAATTTGTCAATCTAATTATGAATTCAAATTTATTCATAAAGAAAATGTTAAGTATTTATTTAATTAACTGTCACAACATTCAGTTTTTCATTATCAATTAATATGAATAAACTAGTATTTTGAGAATAAAATTATTTTTTTTGTATATCTAGACGAAATAATTAGCTGAAAATTTAAGTTATTCATTGTGATTATTACTGAGAAATCATCGAAACATACTTCAGATTAGAGCATTTTGTTTCAAAAATACAGTTAACAGAAACCTATATAAATCTCAACTCAGAAACAAAAAATAAATTCATTGCTTAAAAAAAAGCTAAAAGCTTGTTTCATAATATATTTTTCGTTAAGGGATTACAAAGGACGATTTATTTCTTATTGCTTGGTAAGCGCTTTAATAAGCATAGAACGTAGTCAAAAGCTCCAGATTGATGTAACAATAGTTTTACATAAACATACGGTAAGTATACCCATTGAGTTGAAATTTGAATTAAACCAGAATTCAATTTAACTTTCAACAGGGATGAGGAAATACTGAAGTGTTGCATTGAAAATCATTCCATTAAGTCACACTGTGCGGTAATATTGTATGTTTTCATGTATTTATTGCATACGAAATTGAGGCTAATTAAATAACTCTGTAATACACTTTAAAAGTAGTTATATTATTGCAGTAGGCATAAAATATTTTTTTCCCTTATTACAAAGAAATTTCTTGATATCATTCCACAATTAGCTTAAGTGATGTATTTTTAGTTTCATTTTCAAAAAAGATACAAGATGGAAAAAATTCCAAACAAAAGATGTTTATAATCATAAAATTATGTTGAGTCTATAGTTAATGAGTTTCTTGGTAGTTCTTAAAACATCAATTTGCTTTTTATCTAGAAATTCAACAGTACGTTGAAACTGAATGTTAGAAGTGATATACTTTGCTACTTGGGCTTCATTTTGCCGCCAATATATACTCCCAAATTGGGAGTATATATTGGCGACAAAATGAGATTCTAAAGAAGAGGAAAACAACATTTAGCAATTTGAAAGCAAATCATTTTCAAAAATATGTTTTACTGAATGTGATTATAGTAAATGGTAGCAACAAGGAAGATAGCAGCTTAAATATAGTGAAGTATTAATAGTCAGTTTTCTTTAAGGTGACAGTAGACTTTCAAAATTGTGAAATTTGTCCAAAAATTCGATGTTTTATTTTATTGAATTGTGAAACTACGGACAAGTAGGAATGTGTTGCAAAAAGAATTTTTAATTTCTGTGATTACTTTCCTAGTTATAGGCATTTGTTTTTAATTTAGATATTATGTGGTTACTAATAGCAATAACTTTAAATGTGCTTTTCTCAAAATAAAAATTTTTATGTCATACGAATACTCAAACTGCTCCAGGCGCATTTCTAATTATTGTATTGCTTTGAAATTTAAGTTTTATATACTTAACTGTATATCAAATAAATCTTATTGAAAAAAATTATGCTTCGTGTCTCAGAATTTCGAAATTTTGTACTTTTAAAGATGATTTATAGGTATTTTGCCTAATAAAAAGGATGTTTTCACTATTATTATTTTTTTCTCTTTATACTTTTAATGAATGCTTAAAATAAGCAATAAGTTTCATTGTTAGCTATATAAGGTATCCTGTAAATAAAAATTACCATATTAAAAAGAAAGCGTAAATGCCAAAGAAATGAGCATGGATCATTTTTAATTAGACCAATTTTTGATATAATTAATAATTAATAATTCATAAATTATTAATATTTTATCTTTAAATTTTAACCAATTTTACATATCTATGGTACTAATCACTTATTCAAATTTCAAGCAAATCCATTCAAAACAAAAAAAGTTAGGTTTGAAGGTCCACTGCTCCCTTAAGCTTCTGAAAGTTCTCAAAGTTCTTTTAAAACAGTGAGAAAACTTAGACTAACTGTAGAACTTAGACTTTTACTTGGTAGTAAATGGAATAATACTAAATTCCAATTTCCGTATAAAAAAAGCATATTTTTTCTCTTTTTATTTTTCTTTCTTTATTTTTTTGCTGGGGGGGGGGGGATCTTGAACAGCATATTAGATATGAGAGTCGCCCAGTGGTTAAGGAATCAGTCTACCATGCCGGAGGCGCGGGTTCGATTCCTGCATAAGACTTGGTTATAATCTGGCGAATTCGTCAGTCTTCCGCATGCAAAAAGAGCATGGTCTAGAAAGAGCTGCAACCGATAATCCATCGCCGGTGTTATACTTTCAAAATGAAAAAGTATTCTGTTTTTGTGTGTTTATGTCTGTTTCCTGCCTTAATGCCTGAGATAGTCGTCAGCCCCAGGGACCTTAAAAACAACAACAGGTATGAGAGATCAAAAAGAAATCTCGGTAGTGAGGGAGTACCCTAACATGATGGTAGATGAACGTTAATGAATTACTTTGTGGGCAGAAACTCTGTCTCTAGACTGAGTTCGCCTACGATAGCATTCTGGACATTGTAATGTTTAAAACACACTGATTTAAGCTGGTAAGTACTTGATATACTCTATACCAAGACACCAGTATATATATATATATATATTTTATACGGTTTTATGTCTTTTATTGATGACAAGTTATCGTTAAATGATGAATTGGGTGATAAATTGTTTCTTAAAGAAATTTACTTTTGGTTTCGGTATCTCCGGTTAGAAATTGTCTATAAACATATCTGAAATCAGCTGTCAGTGCTGCATTTTTTGTCGCATCATATTAAAGTGTTCGCTGAAGTACATTAAAAGTAAAACATCTATTTAGTACTAAAGTTATAATTTTAGTTTCGTACTTTATAATCTTTTAAAGTCAGCTAACAACTTAGATTCAACAGGTATAAGATTTTTTGCCGATGCCATTTAAAGTAATATAATAATTAAAATATTATGATTATTATTGAAACGTTAAAAGATAATGGTTTTAAATAAAATAGGACAACTTTATTTGAACCCTACAGCGGGCGCGCGTGGCACAAAGTGCAACGTCTCTTTCAACCTTGATTATTCCTTTTGTAATAAACTTTTTTTTTCAAATTGAAAATAATAATTCTGCGTTTTATGACAAGATACAAAATGTCTATAATATTGAGATATATTTATAATTAAAGGCCAAAGAATGCAGATACATTCGCCTTATTTCAAAACTGTCCGGTTTATTGGATCTGAGGACAACTTGCGAATGGATTCTTATTATGTCCAAAAACCTAAAAAAAATCAACGAGACTGTCCATCTCCGTGATATGCTGGATACCGTGTAATAGCTGCACATTTGATCGAGTACATCAACTCCTGCTTTTGTCGTATTGTAATCCAGTATAATCGTTGGTTTACCACGGTTCAATCCCGACTACCAATGAATGGAAAGGAATACAAGGGTCAGAAAATCAGGCCTACATTAGAAAGAGTGTAGCTATAAATAGAAACTGCTTAGAACATTCAAACTTTACATGTTAAAACAAACCATTCAAAATTACGAAAATGTTGCACTCCGTACACGGGCGCGCCCGCTGAAGGGTTAAAGCTTTTTATTAGAAATTTGTAGAGACATATGAGAAAAAGTAAAAATTTCTCTTAATACTCTCTAATAAGGAAATTGGTACACAAATTAAACTATAAGATCCCTTTTAATCCACTGAATGTCTGGAACAGTTATTATAAAGAATCTCTTTATAAATTTTGCAAAAATACACTAGCTAGAACCTAATTTTTTTAAATTTAATTATTTCAATTGAACCTACTAATGCATCTGTAAAATTGCGGTTACGATTAATACGTCCTTTTGACACAATCTCACAAATCTAGCAATGAGTTGAAAAAAAATAAAACTTTTTCAAAAGGGCTTATAACGTAGCGTATATGTATACATAGATCACTTTAATAAGCAAGGAAACTATAAAAATGCAAAATCAACATGAATTTATAAAATTTAAAAAAATAAAAGTTGCAAAAATGTGAATGAATACAGTAAATTGTAGGAAAACAACGATTTAAATCTCTTTTAGAGCTAACTGAAATCGAAAACTGAAAACTTGCTGTGAATAAGTTTCAAATTTTGTACAACACAACATAAGTTTTCACATGCTGTATTATACTGAACATCCGATTATAAGCTATTAAGTCATTCCTTATGCAGATTATCCGCGAATCTCAGAAAAGAAGGCTAGCAATAAAGTAGAAATAGCAAGACAGAATAACAGCAAAACATGGTTGTTATATATATATTGCATAATCAAAGGATTCTAAATACTTTTCTTCAAAGGAGAAAATGAAAATAAGTTTTTTTGTAAGTAAACCTTTTAAAATCACAAAAGGTTCAAATAAATCGTGTGAATAGTTCATGTCTATGAGGAATAAATGTTAGTTAATGGTAATCATTAAATATCCTTGAAGGAAGAATTAAGCTATCTCTTTGTACTCATTTAGAGCTCTCCAGTTTTTCATACACTTTTGAGCATGAATGAATGCTTAAACCGATCTTTAAATTTTAATGCGTCATAGGAACATTTGCTAAACGTTAGTTAATGGTAAGCATTAATGATGAACCTAGACGAAAGAGTTAATCAAGCAGACTATTTGAACTCATTGATAGTTTTCCGAATTTTCGTACACTTTCGAACATTAATGAATGCTCAAATCCGTGTAATATTTACAAATTTGAATGCATCATCGGAAAATTCCTTTCTTAAATAGTAGTTAATAGTAATTATTAATGATGAACCTTGAAGAAAGAGTTAATAAAGCAGACTATTTGAACTCAATGATAGTTTTCCGATTTTTCATACACTTTCGAACATGAATGAATGCTCAACTCCGAGTAATATTTACAAATTTGAATGCATCATCGAAAAATTATTTCGCTAAATAGTAGTTAATGGTATTTATTAATGATGAACCTTGAAAAAAGAGTTAATCAAGCAGACGATTTGAACTCATTGATAGTTTTCCGATTTTTCATACACTTTCGAACATGAATGAATGCTCAACTCCGTGTAATATTTACAAATTTGAATGTAACATCGAAAAATTCCTTCGCTAAATGTTAGTTAGGGGTAATCGTTAATGGAAAACATTGAAGAAAGAGTTTATCAAGCAAATTATTTGAACTCGTTGGTAGTTTAGAAAAAAGTCAATACGAGTTAATAAATAAAAGCTTTAAAATTATTAAAAATTGCTCCAGAAAGAGTCATTTCAGCTCTCTCGAATACGTAAATTCGAATGGAAGCTATCATTGCTGCTCTCAAATTGCCGTAAGTCCAATATAAGTCACTCTTAAAATGCAAGAGAGCGAAGGCAAAATCGCTTTCGATTTAATATCCATTGAAAGT